>JAPKLW010003572.1:0-39282 GCA_026898455.1 Plectranthus barbatus
GAACAGTGTCAGTGAGAACACATATTCTGCTGGTAGGATTTGTCAGCAGCCTGCTGGTGAAATCCTTCCCAACTGGTGAACAGTAGCCAGTCATTAGCTCTTCTCATGCTGATGAACAGTGTCAGCACGAGTCTTTGTCAGCCGCCTTCGGATGAGACTTTTCCAACTGGTGAACAGTAACCAGTGGTAAGCACTTCTCATGCTGGTGAACAGTAGCCAGCATGAGTCTTGATCAGCTGCGACTTACAACTCAAAAGACCTAAACAGGACTTTACATTTGAGACTAGAGCTATTCTAGAGACAAACTGACGCTGGTAGGACTTAGGATTTGATCCACCAAAACACCAAAACTAGAATCTAAGCAAGTAGCTACTGGGGAAAGGAAACTTAGCCAAATTTCCCAACATGCTAAATCAATCAACTCATCATGGTGGGAAATCAAATAAAGTAGTAAAATTCCCTGGTTGGGCAATTTTAACCTAGGTTTCTATCATGTGACTGTATATGCATGGTTGGCCTCAAGAACACAATAATATTCAACCTCAATGAAAATATCAGATTAAATCCCTGCAATTGATTACTCTTCCTTTCGAGACAAAAAACCAATCACATTCAATTCCTCTTCCTATTATTAATATTCTACTCTCGGTCATTTGATTAACAATTATGAATATAGAATCAAATTCATCTCTCGATCCATCTTCAATTCTAAGTTCTAACAATTAAATCAGGAATTAAAACCATGCAATTTCATAATAGAAAGAAACACAAAAAACATATTATTGAATTACATAATGTAACTTACAATAAAAAGTAAAGTTGAATCCTCTCCAAAATAATTAAAACTTCAAAAACTCCAACACTCCAAAGAGAAGAACTAAGAGAAGATTCAAAACTCGAGCAAAACCAGTATTTATAGAGGTAGAGTTGTATATTTTGGGATCTAGGGCCAAAAATATGATTTAACCATAAAAATCTCGATTTTCCCTTTTCTGGGTCCGTGTCAGTCGACATGAAGCTTGCGTCGGTCGACGCGGATCCTCTTACGTCGGTTGACGTGGCCTTCAAATCGGTCAAAACAGAGACCTTTTCCCCCTTTCGATCCTTGTGCCCAGTCTCACGGTTTTGGCCATAACTTTTGATCCCAACTCCGATTGACCCGATTCCAGTTGCATTGGGAAGATAAATCAAAGATCTTTTCATTTTCGTGCTCCATTAGCTCAGATTCCATGCGTGGAAGAAGTTGTGACTGTTTCTTTGAACATCTGCTTCTTTCGGTATGGGTTTCCATTGAATTCGGCCTAAAAACTGTAAAAACACACCCTGACAGGCATAATACCCCATAAACTCGACTCAAGCTCAAAATATACAAATAAACTCAATAAAACCAAATAAAACACTTGAAAATAATAGAGATAAGTGAGTCAAAATCCGAGCTTATCAGCCACCCATTGACGATGGTGAAATGCAACACTATCTCCACGTTAAATATTATCAATCCGAGTACTTTTCAATTCGCTCAAGTGAAAACTATTTACTTGTTTAAAGGTTCAATAGCTAGGCAAATAATAGTCACCGGTAATTGTTTAACTAGACAAAATAGAATATAAACCAAGCATACAAGTAACAAAGCAATAACCAAACATATGTAATTAAACAACTCAAGCCAAAACAATTGAGTAACTTGTTTAGGTAGATCAAAATCTCAAGTTCAACAACAAGAAGATAGTGAGTGTTGATTGAATTTCTATTGTTTCAAGTTGAATCAAACTATGTTGTAAACCAAGTTTAATCCCTAGGAGGTTGAGCAATCAACCCTACATTCGCTAGTCACTTGCTACGGAGAACGAACTGTAGATGACACTAGGAATTGCATACAGCTACGTTATTAACCCCTAGATCACTCCCAATCGACCGTCAATTATCGCCCTACAACCTAGCCCCGCACAGGGATTGGAACTAAAATCATAAGAATATACACTTTTCACGATGATTCCGCCCGCGTGTTGGCTGCAGCGTTCACATCAACTATCTCAAAGGCTAGCTATTACCTACACCTAAGAGATAAGGAACTAGCTCAAGTGCAATTCAATGCCTCAAAGGAAAGTAAACAAGCAAGTTTGATATCAACTCATCATAATATCCATTCTACAACACTCACAAATGAATTTAGTTCTTCATACCATGAATTAAGTACAAATCAATTAGAGAAATGAGAGAATCCATTACAAAAATAGCAAGGTCTAAGTATGATCTTCTTTGATTGCCTTCCTTGGACTCGATCTACCTTCCTTCCCTCCTAGATCTTCACCAAGTTGGAAGAATTTGGCTTGAATCTCCTTGAATGTGGATGGGGAATGGTTTGGAGATGAATCTAGAGAGAACTCTCGTGACGGTTATTTGAAATCTGACCATAAAGTTCTTTTAAAATTCGAAGACCCCCCTTTTGTAAACGAGCTCCCAGGGCCTCGGATCGTTCGAGCCTCCCATGGCTCGCCCGAGCTCTGCTGGAAGCCGCAGGAAGGTGAAAATTCTCGATTTGGCTCGCCCGAGCTAACCTCACTCGACCGAGCCTGCTCTCTGTCAGCATGGCTCGGTATAGCCTGCAGAGCCCGGCCGAGCCTGCTTCGCTCAGCCGGGCGGCTCCTACAAACTCCGAAACTCTTCCTTTTGCTCCGCTTGGTCGATCCAACTTCGTTTTAACCTTCGGCTTGGGAGATTTACCTCCAAAACTCACCCAAAAGTGCTGATTTATGCTCAAAACACGTCCTACAACATTCAAAACTCAAAAACACGAAAACACGACAAAAGAACAACAAAAACATATGATATGAGGGTAAAATGAACGCAAACATGCATGCTCACACATCGAAATATAAGTCATTTTACACACATATCATAATCCCCCAAACTTGAACCTTTGATTATCCTCAATCAAAACAAAGAAAAGCAATCCACGAACCTCATGAAACAATCCTCACATCTCATCTTAATTATCTTGGCATGCCCAAATCAATCGAGATTATCACCTAACTTTGTGAGATGGTTAATGCTAAGGACTTGAACCACTCATCAATTTTTGGATACAGAAATCAAAGCACTCCCTTACGTGTTTAGGGATGATGAGCATCACTCATTCACAAGATATCGAGCACAGTTTCCATAGCTTGAAACTATTCTTACCACTATACTACAACGAGTTGGCTCCTAAAATAAAAAAGGTCTTTGTATTTGATTATAATGTGGCTTACTAAAAGGTAGGTGGTTTTGGGCCAAAGTGACTAAACTTCTCAATTTCCCAAAACCCCCAAACTTATTTTCTTCAATCCACTTCAAACCCGAGGCTTCTTATTCACATCATTTCTTTCTTTTTCTTCTTTCTCTTCTTTTTCATATAATTTTTTTCAACACCATCATTCATACATTTCATGGTGTTTTTATTTCTTTTCTCTTTTTTTTTCTTTCTCTTTTTCTCAAGCACCCAAAATTTTTGTTGGTGCATCAATTTTTTATGATTCACATCAATCCTTTATTTCATAACATCCATGCCTCAATACTTGCAATACAAAGATACCAAACAATTTCCAACCCAACTCTCATCACCGTATTCACCCTCATACACTCTTTCCCCCTAAAAATTGTCCAAATAATTTCAAAGTAAATCCACCATTAAAGCTCAATCACGGGGGTCAAAGGTATGAAAGGAAAAATAATGATAACAACCACCTTATACTCCCGGAGTGAAAGGTAGGACTAAGAATTGATGGCCTAATATCATTTTTTAGTTACCAAACTCATGACAAATAGATAGAGAATAAGTGCAAGTTCTAGATCTTGTGCTCTCAATATTGCCACTCACAATCGATAAAGATATGACAATATCATGGCTCAAACCTAACAGTTTTTTGTCAAGTCCTATGCATTAACCACACACAAAACTCGGCAATTCAAAAGTTCAACTAAAGCATGCCTTGACAACTAGATTCCGCTCTATCATTGGTCAAGGTAAATATCAAGCTCACAAAGTAAATCATGATTCAAACCTCAAGCTCTTGTTTGGGTTCATCACACACACACAAGCACACAACATCCTAACCACAATCTACATGCCATAAAACAATGTAAAGAATCTAATTGGTAGAAGGAACGATAGAAAGCGTTACCCATCGGCACACACGATCAAACCGCTCTCCATGCCTTATTTGTACCTACTACAAATCAACACAAACACCACCAAACTATTGAGCATAATCAAGCCAATTAAATTCTCATTTCCACATACTTTCCACAAACCAATCATCAACAAAAATAAAACAATATCCACTAGCTCCACCATTCAATCCAAACCATTAAACATATCCACACACCAAACCAAATAGAAAGAATTCAATCTCATGCAAGCTCGCTAATAATCCATCAACATACCCATTCAATTAAAATTGTAAAACATCCAATTAACATCCACATCCAAATCCAAAGTGAAGGTAGATCAATATCAATCATTATACAACCCAATCAAAGATAGAATCATTATTCAAACAATCTAAATTAAAATAATACAAGATAAGATAGGAGAAGAGAGAAGAAGATTGAACCAAGGCACCGGCTACCGGCACATCCCCCCAAACTTAGTCAAGTGAGACTAAGTTTGCAAAAACGGTAGACGGTGCATCGTCACTCCTCTCGATCTTGTTCTCCTAACAAACACAAAACCAACAAACTAAACATTTATTCAAAATCAATTCAACTAAAATCAATTTAAACAAAACAAAGAAAATTGGTTGGGTTGCCTCCCAACAAGCGCTTCCTTAACATCGGTAGCTAGATGACCTTACCACATCACCCATTGTCAAAAATCTTGTGTATTTTCAAGATACCTTTCTCCCTTGTTCGGCATTTTCTTTGAAGCAATTTGTCAAGAGAGATCTTCCTTGCACCCCTCTCATCCTTCCAAAAAGGGTTGCATGTCTTGACAAACTCGACTATGAAAGGTGGTGATTCCTTCTTTGATTTGATCTCCGAGTCCTCATACAAATGTATCCAAATTATATAAGTCTCGACTTATCCCTCATTTGGATTAATCATCAACTTCTCCTCATTTCCTTTCCCGATCAAATCATATGATTCATCCACTATCTCTCCTAGAATCACCTCATTTTCCCTCTCTTCTATCACTAATGAAGGAAAGATAAGCACCATATCATCACTTGGACCCCCCGAAATAATTTCCTTATCATTTTGCTCTTCATCATCGTGTTCTACCAGGGATGGAACTTTTTGCAATTCCTCTAGTGAAGGTATCTCAAGAGCACCATTCTTACTTTCAATGACTTGCAACTCCTCCTCGGTGCCTTCATCCTCTTCCTCTTTTTGAGGTAATTCTTTACCTTCTTTCTTTGATTCTTCTCCTTGCAACACCACTATCTTCTCTTGTTTGATTTCTTCTTGCCAAGGATTCTCCTCTTACTTTGTTTCACTCATTGGCTTGGTAATGATCGATTCGTGCTTCGGAGTGTCCTCAAATATCTCCTCATTCACCTCACATATTCTTTCCTTGACATCCTCACTTTTCCTATTTGAACTACTTAACAACCTAAGTTGTTCTTGCATTAAATCCAATTGGCTTTTCAACCAATCATCTTCACTAGTCTTTTGTATAGATTTCTTTGCACGGTATTCTCTTGCATTGTTGGGCCATTGGCAATGACCTTTCCACATGTTCTCATACACACTTCGGAGCGTCCTTCGTGGCCTTTGTCTCTCAATCATTTTGGCCTTCATTTCCTCCATTTGTCTTTGCAAATTATACACTCTCTCCGTGTTTATTCCACGATGATTCTCCATTTTACACCTACAAGAATCCAACAAACTCAAAGTACAACAAATACAAAAACAAACAACAAATTATTCACACAAACAAAAACACAAACACCTAGCCTACATGCTCCAACAAATCCAATTGCAAAACAAAACAATTCAACTAAACAAACTAGAACAATTAGCAAACAAATGTTAGTAACAATATTCACACAAGCATTTCCTCAAACACCTAGCATACACTTTTTCAAACTTTCAATAATTTCACAAGACCAACTAGAAGATTCCCCAACAACGGCGCCAAAAATGTGACGACAGTGAAATGCAACACTATCTCCACGTTAAATTTTATCAATCCGAGTACTTTTCAATTCGCTCAAGTAAAAACTATTTACTTGTTTGAAGGTTCAATAGCTAGGCAAATAATAGTCATTGGTAATTGTTTAACTAGACAAAATAGAATATAAACCAAGCATACAAGTAACAAAGCAATAACCAAACATATGTAATTAAACTACTCAAGCCAAAACAATTGAGTAACTTGTTTAGGTGGATCAAAATCTCAAGTTCAACAATAAGAAGATAGTGAGTGTTGATTGAATTTCTATTGTTCCAAGTTGAATCAAACTATGTTGTAAACCAAGTTTAATCCCTAGGAGGTTGAGCAATCGACCCTACATTCACTAGCCACTTGCTACGGAGAACTAACGGTAGATGACACTAGGAATTGCAAACAACTACGTTATTAACCCCTAGATCACTCCCAATCGACCATCAATTATCGCCCTACGACCTAGCCCCGCACAGGGATTCGAACTAAAATCGTAAAAATATAAACTTTTCACGACGATTTCGCCCGCGTGATGGCTGCAGCGTTCACATCAACTATCTCAAAGGCTGGCTATTACCTACACCAAAGAGATAAGTAACTAGCTGAAGTACACCTAAGAGATAAGGAACTAGCTCAAGTGCAATTCAATGCCTCAAAGGAAAGTAAACAAGCAAGTTTGATATCAACTCATCATAATATCCATTCTACAACACTCACAAATGAATTTAGTTCTTCATACCATGAATTAAGTACAAATCAATTAGAGAAATGAGAGAATCCATTACAAAATAGCAAGGTCTAAGTATGATCTTCTTTGATTGCCTTCCTTGGACTCGATCTACCTTCCTTCCCTCCTAGATCTTCACCAAGTTGGAAGAATTTGGCTTGAATCTCCTTGAATGTGGATGGGGAATGGTTTGGAGATGAATCTAGAGAGAACTCTCGTGACGGTTATTTGAAATCTGACCATAAAGTTCTTTTAAAATTCGAAGACCCCCCTTTTATAGACGAGCTCCCAGGGCCTCGGATCGTTCGAGCCTCCCATGGCTCACCCGAGCTATGCTGGAAGCCGCAGGAAGGTGAATATTCTCGATCTGGCTCGCCCGAGCTAACCTCGCTCGACCGAGCCTGCTCTCTGTCAGCATGGCTCGGTATAGCCTGCAGAGCCCGGCCGAGCCTGCTTCGCTCAGCCGGGCGGCTCCTCCCAACTCCGAAACTCTTCCTTTTGCTCTGCTTGGTCGATCCAACTTCCTTTTAACCTTCGGCTCTAGTGATTTACCTCCAAAACTCACCCGAAAGTGCTGATTTATGCTCAAAACACATCCTGCAACATTCAAAACACAGAAACACGATAAAAGAACAACAAAAACATATGATATGAGGGTAAAATGAACGCAAACATGCATGCTCACACATTGAAATATAGGTCATTTTACACACATATAACCCATCTGTCATAGAATTTCTTCTCACGTCTAGAGACTCTATGGTAATGCGGAGCAAGTGCCTTCATAGTGAGAACAAATGCATGTTTCTTAGACAGGAGAATATACTCAATGTAGTATCTCCACTCAGGAAATTTTGGACCAGTTAATGGATTGAGAGTAAGTATATAATCAATAGTAGACATAGGTATATCTGAAAACAAATAAATAATCTAAATAAGAACAAACATGAAGAACATTCGAAAACCAATGCATTGAAAACCTCTTGATAAATCAAATACAAATGTTTTCCACTAATAGCCCAAGAGTTCCCACCACAAGCTACACTCGTAGACGTTTACGATGTCACCCTCTACCAAACTGCGGGTTTTAAGCCCCAATCTTTTAATTTCGTACCATGTTAGGAATCCTTAGTCACATGAAACTAATAATTAGTGTAAAACTTTAGATCAAGCCATCTCTTAAGAACATGGAAGCAACAACTGCACTATATTCTAAGATGCTTCTAAGAACTTAACAACAAATTTTACTCCAGCCAAAAGAGACAGTTTGGCATGGCTCGCAACCATACCACACGACCCTTAAAGCCTTTGTTATCTATAATTTAAATCTATCCTAGAATACATATGAGAAAAGAATTACGCAAGTTACACTCCTAGAAGTTTACGCAAAATCCTCCCACTATTCACTTGAATTAAATTGTTTGTCTAGAAATCCTAACAACTGCAGCCCATGCACCTCCGGGATTTAGCAAGCAACACTCATAAACGTTATGATTGGTATATTAGGAAATATTATGTTTGATATACTGGTAATCATTAATGACTTGCAATAAACAACTCCTGTCTAAATTAACAATCATACGATGCGAACAAACACATCATGTTATCTCGTCGATAGGGAGATCATACGGTGTGTAAGAGATCACAGAAGATGGTATAGATCGTTCAACCTAGCGAGATATAAACAATTATTACAGCTGAGACAGTTTCTGGTTTGGCTGTCGGTTTAGGCTGTGGCACACAAGTCCATAAGTGGTTTATCTTGACTGCTTTGTGTGACCGGTACATCTCAATGTATTGATAGGATCAACAGTAAGATGAACCATTCTACTTGACAAATGAATGAGTAAAGATCTCGGTAACTTGGTCGGATCTAAAGTCTATTGAAAGTTGAGGGGCACACATGGGTTGACTATCACTTTGACTTGCTATGGTGGAGAGTCTTACATGTACTCGTATATCTGCATCTTGGGTGATGGCAGTTTTTGTGGGGTTTCCTCGGGCTGGATTTAGATAACCATATCCGTTTCAGGATGGTGACATTCCCTGGGAAGCTCACGAGGTTCGTTATGCTAAGTCCTGCAGGCTGAATCATTGATTCAAGCATAAGCGATAATGGTTGAGTGGTACTACTCAGGAATAATAAGAGATAAATTAATTATAGCTAATTGTCATACGCTGAATTAATTAATGAATGTCTGAAACCTTAAATATGGGGATTAACCAAGTCAATGCAACTCGTTCCTAATAACGTGGTAATAAAGGGGTATGTCAACATTAATTCTCTGGTGGCATGAATTAATGTTTATTAATTAATTATGTTCTTGGTTGAACATGGAATTAATTAATAGTAGGCCAATTTTATTATTTGCATTTGATTCCTGGTCTGGCCCAACACTGCTCAGAGCCCATTCTTCAAATCTATATAAATAGATAAATCTCTCATTTTCCCACATAAGTTTGAAGTTTCAAATCAGAAACCCTAGAGAGATTGAGAGAGAGTTGGCGGCTGTAGATCCGGTAGCGTATCCTCACCAGATTTCCCGATCGAGCAAGGGAACAGATCTGTAGGAACACCATCGCTTTGATCGATTCCAGATCCAGATCTACACCATCATCATTGCCATCATTGATCTAGATTTGTAGATCAGTCGCTAGAGTCTCAGGTATTCTTTTGAATCTATGAATTAAATTAAATAGGAGCATGCATAGGGCATTCACTGTTTGTCATGGCATTTATTTTGATATCCATAAATCAAATCCGGAGTTAAAATAAATGGCAATTCGTGTCGCCTATTTTAGACTCTGTTTCTACAATTGGTATCAGAGCCAGGTTCGTATTTTATGGCTCTGTCGAAAAATAAATTTTGACATTCAGTTTATGCATGTTATTTAATTTATTGTGGATGGATTAAACTGTCGTGGATGTTTTTGTTCTTGTGGCCCCTCTCTAGTTCTTGTTTTGTGTTTTAAATCACGAGAAAATCCGCGATTAGATTGATAGGAAAATATGTAATAGACTAGATCTGTTGTATTTTTTTTATTCAATTTGTAAATCGGAATACATGGAGAATAAGAACAGCGACAAAGTGGTGCAGCAAATTTCCGGCGACAGCAGCAGCCACGCGCTGGTGGAGCACGGCGGTGACCGGCGGCAGCAGCAAGCAGTGGCTGCGCGCAGGTGGCGTGCGGCGGGTCTCTGCGAGCAGCAGTCCACGTTCGGTCTTCTTCCTCGCGCACGCAGAGGCGCCAGCTCTTCCAGGCGTGGGTCCCTGCAGTGTTGTGCAGGCCATGCGCGTGCACGGTGGTGGGAGGAAGGAATCGCGCGGTGGTTTGCTGCACCGGCAGATCGCAGATCTCGTCGGGTAGCTGGTGCACGACATGGAAGCGTGCACAGCAGCGAGTTGATCTCGCGGTGATGCACAGCTCCGGCAATAGAAGCTGCGACGCGGGCTCACACGCAGGCTGCGTCCTTGGACGGTGCTCGTTTGGGGTTCAGGCCACAGGCGCGGCCAGCGGTGGGAGAACTCTCTGAGCATGACTGAGAAACAGCTGTGATGCTCCAGATGGGTGGCGGCGGCCGTGGACGGTTGGACGGAGTGGCGGTGTTCGCTGGGCTGCGACTGTTGATGGTGGCGGCTGCTAGAGCTGAGGAAGATGGGGGGAGGCGGCTGAGGAGCTAGGGTTTTCAAATTAGGGTTTGGGCGCAGGCTGGGTCGCGGGCCCGACAACCCGACTGTGGCCCGGACAGCTGGAGCTAGGGTTATGATCCTTGAAACCCTAGTATGTTGTGTCTAAACCCTAGTGTGATGTGGATTGGCTCAAGATTAAAATTTAATTATTTTAATGGGCCAGATAACCCTAGTTCACAAATTCCTAGCCCAAACTGCAGTATTTTTCCAAGCCCAAAATTGCAAATTTCAAGTTAAAGAGTGGGAGACCATTTGAAGATATGTATTAAATTAAATCATTGTAATAGATAGATTTAATTTTATTTCCCATGTAATTGCATCATGGTGCCACGAGAAATTTTATTTGTTTATTTTCTCATATGATGTGATTTATTATGTGCGCACTAGTAAATAATAGGAAAGCATGTTACTGCTTTTATTATTTATTTTTAAAGCATGTTGTAGATAATAGGGAAGCATGTTATTGCTTTATTATTTACTGTTCAAAGCATGCTTTATGTAATTTATTTTATGTATTAAATTATGTCTATATATTCCGGAATCATGTTGGAAAATGTGATGGAATTTTGGATGAGACATAATTTATGGATCATGAAATAATATGTGCGCATAAGAACCTTTTGAAAGAAAAAGACTAAGCAAGATTTTTAATTAAAATCAACAAGACCGCCACAATGCGGTCTCTTATTAGAAGTGGGCAGTGAAGTGAGTAGACGTCTACACGACCGTAGCCTGCTTACTTTATTTGTTCATAAGTTCTAATAGATGAGATTTCTAAATAAAACATTTAAACATGTGAGAAGTGGACAGTGAAGTGAGTAGACGTCTACACGACCGTAGCCTGCTTACTTTATTTGTTCATAAGTTCTCTAGGATTGTTTTAAATGAGATAACAAAGGTTGTAAGAGGCATGCATCATGGGTCTCGTACGTATGACAAATCGTCCTTTTAACTTCTGGAGTTAGAATTGTGGTCAAATGCTTAGATGTTGCCTGAATACTAACTCATGAATGATGTCCATGCTTAGATAGGTTGAACATGGTCTTAGTTTTATCTCCGATTATTAATTTCATTTTCTGGTTGTTGGGAATTATCCCTAAAATCTTCCTTAGGACTTATTTGTAAAAGGTTTTGTTGAATCAAACCTTATTTAGTTGGTCGATCATTTGCTGAAATCTAGAGTGTCTAACACAACTTGTAAAGTCCTGTATAAGTTATACATTGAGTTGTAATAGACTAGTATGCTATGAAGAACCCCTAGCAGACAAAGAGGTGATGGAGTCAGCATCCAACTCACAAGCTGCTAGAGAAACAAGCGAACAAGAATCGCCAGCATTTGGCTGAAAAGACTACTAGAATGCTAAGGAATTAGCATTCGGACCTTTCAGCAATCAATGAAGTATCAAAGTCAAAGGATCTCAAGGAATATACCTTTAGCAAATTTGAAGTCGGACTGCGACTCTGACAAAAAGGACACACAAAGGACGAGACTTTCCCCAAGTAGTGTGGAAAGTACGTCTCTACTCCAAAAGCGTTCTATCAAGTTAAACCATTCTTGAAGAAAGAAGCCGTTGTGTCTAACGGGTATGGAGATTCAAGTTTTGAATCTCCAACTATAAAAGGCAGATTCAAGAACTGGATAGACTACTGCTTTTACGATCTACAAGTGCTCTTTTCACTTTACTCATTCACGAACGCTCAAGCTAAAGATTCCCTTGACAAAGTGAACCTTAAAAGTAGTCAGTTGAGAGCTATCTTAAAGTTTATCAAAAGGCTCCCAACAACCAGAAGTGTCGGTCATTAAAGTACTGACACTCCATTGAAGATATTCTTGATTGTATTCAAGGATATTTCAATCATAGGGATTCATTTCTTTCAGAAAAGAATCCAACAGTCACTCTTGAGAAGGTTGTGACTCTCACGGGTGTTAGCCGCATAATTATTAAGTTCAGGGGCAAACTATAAAAGCCTCATTAGCGAAGGACAAGTTTTACGAAGGTGTGCCCTTGACTTGGCCGGAGCTGTGTTCAGAGAAGTTCAGACTCACGGAGGATAGCTGTCAAGTAGCCAGGCCGAAAGCTCACTGCCTACTTAACTGGAAAGGCGATTCCTTGTAATCTGTATACTTTTCTAGTGAAATTTTTAGCGATTCGGCTAAGGAGTGGACGTAGATCTATTTGATCGAACCACTATAAATCTTGTGTCTGATTACTGTTTCATTAATTGACTGTTCAAAGATCGATTTAAAACCTAGCAACGGAGTTGCTAGAGCATATCTGTAAACATACCTAAGCAACGACTTGAGCTAAGAAACATTTTGTTAACGACAATAAGTGCAAGAGACTTTAATCTATTCCGCTGCATTTCGTGTTAAGTTTTTAACACGACGACTCTGATATTTCGGGACCAACAAGTGGTATCAGAGCGGAGGTCATACCAGACTCTCCGTTTCTGAGTCACCTGTGACCAGATCTATCGTTTTCCTTGCACTTTTATTCCTGTTTTATATACTCAGCTCAGGAAACCTTTCAAGGAGCATACAAAATGATGAATCACTCCCTTGGATAATATGACAGAGAGAACTTTTCATCTTGGAAGAAGATGGCTCTCATACAACTTCAGAGCATACACCCTGAGATGGCAGACATACTGATAAGAGGTCCTATTCAGATTATGAAAGCTAACACTTTTGTAGGACTAGGACGTGTTGAAGATGCTGCTGAAGGAGAACCAAGACCTCCAAGACCTGAAATGGTTCCCAAACCATTTGATGAATATACAAGTGAAGACAAAAAGAGAGCTCAACTGGAGCACGTGGCAAAGAAACTAATTCTTGATTCTCTTCCAAAACTGATGAAAGACAAAGCGCTTGACCTTGAAACTGCTAAGGAAAAGTGGGACTACGTGTGCGAGTCTTCACAGGAGACGAACCAAATGAGACGTAACAAATTACAGGTAGCTGTAGACAAATACGAATCTTTCTCAATGTGTGCAGGAGAAACCGTTCAAATCATGGAGGAACGCTTCAACACAATAATTGGAGAACTCAGGAGTCTTGGAAAGAAGTATGATAATGGAGAGATGAACAACAAAATCATTTCCAAACTATATCCAAGAGATGACTGGTTCGCAAAAATAACAAGTTTGAGTGAAAAAGACCTCAACAGCTTGACTACATCTGAGGTATTTGCTCAACTTAAAGCTCATGAATTTATCATACAGCAGTCGAAGAAGAATGAAACGGCTGTAGCACAAGCCGCTCCAAAATATGTTGGGAACACTGAGGACTTAGCATACTTCGCTAAGAAGGACTACAACAAATTCAAGACAAAAAGATCTTTCTATAAACCAGAAAGACCTACTCCAGCATCACCCTCGAAAGAAGGAACTTCCAGTGCAAGTACACAAGCAGTTGATCTAAAGATCAATGAACTGGAAGAACAAATGAAGAAAATGCAGAGGATGCTGAATGAAGCAAAAGTTGAAAAGGAGGCAAAAGAAATCCCTTCATCAACGTCTAACCGCTCAACTGAGCGAAAAATTAGAAATTGCTTTGAATGTGGTTCTCCAGATCACTTGAAGCATGATTGTCCAAAAGTCAGCAAAGAAGAACGAGATCGCCTGAAGCAACGATTTGAAAGACGCGCTGCTAAAGCCGTAACCAAGGCACTGCTAACCAGGACGGAGATTGCTGATGAAGAAGAGTTTTACTGCTCTTCAGAAGAAGAAGATAGCGAAGAAGCTTTGTTGGTACTAATGGCAGACATCACTGAAGATCAGTTTGCTGATGCGGACAACGATGCTGATGAAACCAATGAATCAGCTCTTGCTGCTGAGGAAGCAGAGGTACTATCCAAAAATTCATCTAGCAATCAAATTATAGACAAATCGGAGGAATCACATTTTGATTCCGAAGAAGACTATTTAGTGCAGCCATCATTAGAATTTGCAAAAATGTATGAGATCAAAAATGAGATTGTGGGAGAAAACGCCTCATTAAAACTTCACATTACAAGTTTAACCGAGGAAGTCGAGAGGCTGAGGTTAGAAAGTGAAAAAATTTTCAAATTAAAAGAAGATCTCTCGCAGTTGTCAGAAAAATTTCAAACGTTAGAAAAGGAAAATCAAGCATTAAAAAACAAACCAAAAGAGGATTGTATTTGCATGTATGCATCCAGCAAGGCTGCTCTCAATGCCCTTGTAAGTAGTCAAAGACATCACTCTGATAGGTCTGGACTTGGATGCGAATCATCAAAAAGAATGTCAAAACTCAATGGCAATTCTTTTAAAAAGAATCCAATTTTGTTTGTAACTGCTGGATATAGCTCTACTGAAAAAGGTAAAGGAGTAGTGTCTGCTGAAACTATGTTTGCTGAGCCATCAGCTAAACCAAAGAATAAACCTCAGCAGAATGTGCCCGTTGGAGCTCAGCAGAGGTCTACATCAAAGACAGCCAATAGTTCATCTGCTGGATCTCAGCAGAGGACAGAGTCTGCTAGGCCTTTATCCAATGGACCTCAGCAGAGGATCCCAAGGACAAATGCTGGACGCAACTCTAAGCCTCAGCAAAAGAATCAAGTGATGAATAATAGGCAAGTATTTGATAGACTTCAGCAGAGGAATCCTAGAGCATATACTAAGCCCTACTCAACCAACTCAAGGAGTACTGAGCGTTCTGATTACAACGCAAGGATAGTACATCCTAAGTTTCATCAGAGAAGGCCTGCACAGTACAATGCTGTGAGACCCAGCTACCCGCAGTATACATCGCATAGAAGAAATGTCTATGCAAAGCCTGAGCCCATTACACATTCTATTTCAAGGGCAAGGACGGCTAAATATATTCACTCACCTAGAAATAGAAATTTTATGCCAAAGGTCAAGAAAGTGGTCAATAGTGAAACCAAGACAAAAGTCTTGAAAATTACTAAGATGTGGGTTCCGAAAGGAACTATGCTTCACGCTAATCCTGCAGGACCCGACACTAAACGGGTACCTAAATTTACCTGATTCGCTTGCAGGAACAGGACTCCATAGCTTCGGGAACGTGCATATCCAATGAATGGGTCCTGGACAGCGGTTGCTCTGCTCATATGACCGGGAATGAAGAATTGTTCTCAGACATAAGAAGATTATTCAACGGTCCAAAGGTCAAGTTCGGAGACAACAGTGAAGGAGAAGTCATTGGACGCGGCTGCATTGAAAGGAACGGATTAAGAATCATCAACGTAGCACTCGTCTCCAACCTGAAGCATAATCTACTCAGCATAAGTCAACTATGTGAAAATGGGTATATCGTCTCCTTTAAAAATACTGGTTGTGCTATTGCTGATGCTATTTCAGGAGAAGTAAAACTACGAGGCATCCGCAAAGGTGGATTATATATAGTCGATTGGCAAAGCGGTCAACAACATTCCTGCTTTTTAGCTCTAAATAAGGAGGAAACAACATGGCAATGGCATAAGAGGTTCAATCATTTAAATTTCAAAACTATTAACCATCTTGCCAAAAATAAGCTTGTTATAGGTCTATCAAATGAGACCTTCCGCAAAGAAGGAGTATGCAAATCTTGTGAACAAGGAAAACAGACCAAATCATCCTTCAAAACAAATCCTGAAAAGGAGACATCACAAAGGGCTCTGGAATTGCTTCACATGGATCTTTTTGGTCCAGTCACACCACCCACTGTAAGTAAACGTCTATATACACTAGTGGTGGTTGATGATTTCTCCAGGTACACATGGGTACGCCTACTAAAGATAAAGGACGAAGTGAAGCTTATTCTGCCAGAATAGATTCTCAAGGAGCAGAATAGTAAAGAAGTTACTGTAAAGCGAATTCGATCTGACAATGGAACAAAATTCTGTAATGGAGTGCTGATGGATTTCTGTGCTGAAGCTGGATTATCACATGAAAAATCTACAGCAAGGACTCCTCAACAGAATGGCTTAGCAGAAAGGAGGAATCGGACGCTGAAGGAAGTCGTTCGCTCAATGTTAGCAGACTCCAAACTTCCTACTAAATATTGGGGAGAAGCAGTCATGACGGCCTGTTACACACATAATAGGAGTGCTGTCACAAGCAGATTCAACAAGACTCCCTATGAAGTGTACCACGGTCGTAAGCCTTCCATAACTCATCTACGTGCTTTTGGTTCTACATGTTATATTCATAATAACGGTAAATCCAAACTTAATACCTTTTCACCTAAATCTGACGAGGGTGTACTCCTTGGCTATGGACATCCCACTCATAAAGGTTATAGGGTATTAAATAAGATTACCGGCATTGTGGAAATAACATGCAATGTTATTTTTGACGAGTCTACCTTAGTGCGCAGTGAAAATAAAGGAGAAAAGATTAGCAATCATGAGACTAATGATGTCAATGATCAAACACTTCTAAATTCTTTCGAGAATATGAGTATTGATCCGACTAAGTCTATAAATGACTGCAATCTAAACGAGACGCACGCAGCAGGGGACCAAACTGCTGACCGGGCCAGTGATGCTAATGATCATGCTGAGGCCAAACCTACAAACATCGTAACCAAATCAACTATCCTAGAAGTGATTGACGATGAAGAGGAAGAAACCACCAAGGACATTCCCACCAGGGAAGGAACAGAGACTCATGAAGATCTTGGCAAAGGCGCTACTGAGGATCCACCTGCTAAAGAGGGTGCTGACGAAGTTCATGTGGAAGATGGTGCTGCAGGCGCCGCTGAGATTCCAGTTGCCGAAGACACTGCTGAAGAAGACCCTGTTCCAGGAAATCCTATTGAAGATATCCCAGCAGAAGTTAATCCAGATGATGAACATAAGGAGGATGCTGTGGAGAATAATGTACAAGACAATGGGCTCGCAAGGGAAGAAAATATGGTCAGAACTGTCAGACCGACATGGTTGCGCGCTCACTCTCCTGAAGATATCATAGGCAATATCAATGATCCCATGATGACAAGACAAGGCAACGCTATGTTAGCATGCTATATTTCCAGTGAAGAACCCAGAAAGGTCGAAGATGCTCTACTAGATCCTGATTGGGTGAATGCTATGCATGAAGAACTAGCTGAATTCAAGCGAAACAATGTGTGGGAGCTAGTAGACAGACCCGAACATCAAAGCGTTATTGGTACAAAATGGGTATTCAAAAACAAGAAAGATGAGTCTGGAACGGTTGTGAGAAATAAAGCGAGACTTGTAGCTAAAGGGTACAGGCAATTCGAAGGAATTGATTATGACGAAACATTTGCTCCGGTGGCAAGACTGGAGGCCATTCGTTTATTCCTAGCGTACGCAGCACATCATGAGTTCGACGTAATGCAGATGGACGTGAAAAGTGCCTTCCTAAATGGTGAACTGAAGAAAGAAGTCTATGTCGAGCAACCACCAGGGTTCGAACACGGCAATCAAGTATATAGACTTAAAAAGGCTCTCTATGGATTGAAACAAGCACCGAGAGCTTGGTATGGAACTCTTTCAAAATTCCTGTTGAAGAATGGTTTTCAGAAAGGGAAAATTGATCAAACCCTTTTTCGCATTGAAGACCAAGGGGACATTTTGCTGGTACAA
Organism: Plectranthus barbatus; assembly: GCA_026898455.1. Taxonomy (NCBI): domain Eukaryota; kingdom Viridiplantae; phylum Streptophyta; class Magnoliopsida; order Lamiales; family Lamiaceae; genus Plectranthus; species Plectranthus barbatus. Next base: position 18,142 of record JAPKLW010003572.1, read on the forward strand.
ATATACGTAGATGACATCATCTTTGAGTCTAGAAATCAAGAGTTATGCGATAAGTTCTCAAAGCTCATGACCAGCAACTTCCAGATGAGTATGATGGGAAAGATGTCCTACTTTCTTGGATTACAGGTTCAACAATCCAGAGAAAGGATTTTCATTCATCAGAAGAAGTATATTCGCGATTTGATTGCGAAATACTGCCCCGAGAAGACAAAGAGTTTACGGATTCCAATAAGTACGACATGTATTGCCGCACTTGAAAGAGAAGAAGGGGATGTGAATCCTACTCTTTACAGAGGGATTATAGGTTCACTCTTGTATCTCACCGCCAGCAGACCTGATATATCTTATGCCGTCGGGTTATGTGCTAGATATCAAGCCAATCCTAAGAACGCTCATCTAGACACTGCTAAACGGATTGTTCGTTATTTGAAGTGCACAGATGGTCTCGGAATTTGGTATCCTAGAGAAGACAGTCTTGCTCTAAGTGGATACTCGGATTCTGACTTTGGAGGATGCAAGATCGACAGGAAAAGCACGAGTGGTACATGTCAATTTTTGGGACATAAGCTCATTAGCTGGTTCAGCAAAAAGCAACACTCTGTTGCTACATCTACCACTGAAGCAGAGTATGTGGCTGCTGCTAGCTGTTGTTCGCAAATTCTGTGGATAAGGCAACAACTACAAGATTATGGAATCTCTCCTGAATGTGTGCCTATCTACTGTGACAACAATAGTGCTATGTGTATCACAAAAAATCCTGTTCATCACTCTCGGACCAAGCATATCGATATTCGTCACCACTTTATACGAGATCATCAGGAGAAGGGAGACATTGATGTTCGCTATATATGCACTGAAGATCAGATAGCAGACATCTTTACAAAACCACTTCCAGAAACCAGATTTAAAGAGTTATGCTTGAAAATGGGATTAATGGAGTTAGAAGCTGACGTGGATGAATGAGTCCTAGCTCTCATTCTTTCTATAAGGATATTCTTGAGAATTGGTTGGTTATTATCATATTCAGGAGTACTATCTCTTCAATTTGTTGAAACTATATCGATGTTATGCAAATGAGAAGGAACTCAAAGCTAGCATATACATTCTTCAGAAAGACAACAGACATCAAACTATTACAAGGAAATAGCAGATATCTCATCAACTATATGTTCTCAGATCTAACAAAGAGTCATGTGAAGATCAAAAGGAAGGAAGCTCAGAGCACCCTTCGACCACAGTTCGGAAAATGAGCTCTCAAGGGATAGAAGTCAAAACCCATTAACGGGATCCCTTCAGAGACAAGATGAGGAAACGACTGCTCAAGCAACCAACTTAGCTGCATGGCAGTTGGCAGAGGAATCTGAGGAAAGAGATTAACACATCTCTTCACTCCATCAAAGAAGAATTCAGCCCAGTCAACCTCTGCCCGGTCATCAATAGCCATCATGGCCCTCCAAATCCTTGGACTGAATACAAAATTGTCAGCAGGAACGCCAAAGGTGACATTGCTAACAATGTCAAAGATGACCCTGTACTCCTCCTTCAAATGCAAACACGATGGAGTTGGTGAAAAGCCAAAGCTATCAGACTGCCTCCACTCATTACAGTAGCTGAACTCTGGAGCAGTCAAATGGTAGAAGACATCCATGACACGAACAGGACCCCGAGGAAGGCCAAACTTCTGAGAGAACAAGGCCGGAGTCCAGCAAATCATTTCATCGTCAAAGAAACTCCAAATAGCATTATCTTCAATTCTACTCCTGAAGATAATGCTTTGAAGAGCGTGTTTCTGATAACGAGTCGGCATCGTAGCCAGAAACTGAGTCAGACAACTCTCATTGAGAGCCCCCATGACGAAGTTGGGAACTCGATAGTTGGTACCATATTCGAAATACAACCCCGATTCATGAAAAATCTGATTGCGAGTAACTGGCAGATCACTAGGAGCAATGGTGACACGATACATGTTGAAGTTAGCAAAGAAGGAAATGCTATGCAAGGTGTAATGAAGAAGATGAAGTTACAGCATACAAGTGTGTTATTATTTATAGGAAGATCAAGGCTCTATCCATAATGGAACACTCTCCCAAAAAATGTCCTGTCAAATGAATTCAAATTCAGATGAGCAGAAGTCGAGGAATCTCGACAAAGGGGGAAGCGCCACCTGTATTGATAAGGTTACTTACGGCAAGTCAACCTACCTGGATATTCTGGCGCTCTATTCCACGAATGCTTAAAAATGATAACAAAGGATGGCACAAATCTTTTGACTAAGACAGAAATCTACCATCTTAAATGATGACACTCGATGACTATGTGTGGAAAATGGTAGCTCATACCAGACACAAAACAAGTTGCTGAGACACTAATGCAAGCACAGCAGAGACGAAGTATCAAATAAGATATTACTATATCTCTGTTTCTTGGATTTCTTGAAGATGCTGTTAACCATTCTTGGTTAGGATGATTACATCTACAGAGGAATATTCATCATATTTATCTGCCAATTTTGAGAATGCTGAGCAGAAAAGTGTTTGATGACTCGGATAACACATATCACATAACAGAAGAAAGCTGTGGAGATTTCATACATCTTTTCATTTATCAACAAGATGTCATTACAAGAAACAAGAGAGAATTGAAGACAACATTTTATTCACTACTCTAGGAGGAAGAAGGCCTGAACGGGAAGAAGTCTGCGCTTACAAGATTCGTTGGCCCTTCTGCTATCTGTGGGAAACTTTGCTCTAGCAACCAACTGAGTTGCATCCCATTGAGAAGAGGTACGGCCGGATAGTACTCGATGCAATCTCGAACGCCGTCGTATATATATTTCGCCCAGTCTACGTCAACTCCATCGTCAATGGCCATCATGATTTGCCACGTCTCTTTTGAAAAGAAGGTGACATCACGGTCCTCCCCCATCAACATATTATTGGCTACTCGGAAGAGCACCCAATAAGGGAAGCGCAAATCGTATGCTGAGACGGACAAAGAAAATTCAGACGAAGGCATTCGTCTCCATCTCTGCCATGCGGACCATTCAGGAGAAATGTCCGTCACACAGTGGTTGAAGACAGACCCAGGACCTCTGGGAAGGCCAAATCGACGAGAGAAGACGTCTAGTGACCAATAGATAAGTTTGCCGCGGAAGCGACCGTAAATGCCATCCCCCTCCACAGAGCAATCATCGATGAATTCCCGAAGAACTTCGCCTTGGAAATGTCTGGGAGTAGAGGTAACAAATTGAGTCAACCCACTACGACTCAACTTTGACATTACTATCTCTGCAACATCTGGACTGTTGTCATATAAAGCATTCAAACCAGCCTCATGAAGGATCTGGTTTCGGCGCAATTCAAGAGATTGACCTGGTGAATCCATCTTTTTCTTGAAGAGTTTGTATTGGAGAAAGGGCTGTTGTGATAACAAGGATACTCTCAATCAGGGTATTTATAAAGGGAAAATCTTAACTCTTCTCGTCAGAATTGATCAGATTCAAATTACCAAAGTTATTCATCATATGTCACTCGACAAATAGGGAAATGCCACGATAGTTCGGTCAAAATGACTCTTGGAATACGCAATCGACGGTTGGAGAAATATATTCTGAGAATCGTCGTTTCATTTGCTAGAGTTGAAGTTTCTGCTAGAGACAAGGCCTCTGCTAGCGAATGATATATCTGCTAGAGTTGAAGTCTCTGCTAGAGACAAGGCCTCTGCTAGCAAATGATATCTCTGCTAGAGTTAAAGTCTCTGCTAGAGACAAGGCCTCTGCTAGCAAATACAATATCTGCTAGAAAACGCATTATCTGCTAGCAAATACAATCTCTGCTAGCGCATGACATCACCACCAGAGAATACAATCTCTGCTAATGAAAAAAGTCTATGCTAACGACGTGAAAGGATTTCTGCTAGACTTGATATCTCTGCTAAAGGAAGGTCACTCTGCTACAAGCGATATTGGATGACGAATAGCTCTGCTAATATAGAATCTGCTACGATTGTGGAAGCATATCTATCTTTGCTACCAATAGTTGATTTGCTTTGATCTTAGCAGAAACACAATCAGCAGTTCTAATACACAGTTGATTATAGAGACAACTATCAAGAAGATGATCGACATGGTATGCAAGTATATAGGTTTGACTACATTAAAAACGACATCATCTTATATACATCGTCAAAAAGGATTACAACAGAAGTTTCAATCAAAGGGCGAGATAGGTACAAAGGGATAAAAGTCTATTCCTCGAAGATTCGAGGGACCCAAAGTGAGATCAGTGAATCTCTGTTCTAGGCGCCAACTCAGAGGCATCCCGTAGGAAAGGTGAAGTCGAGGAAACTGCAGAACACTCTGCCGCACTCTTTGGAAGATGAACGCCGCCCAATCAACTTGTGCTCAATCATCTATTGCCATCATGACTTTCCAGACTTCACGGGAGAAGATCATGTCATCTGGATTCACTCCCACGATCATTCCACAAACTATCTCGAAGAGGACTTGGTAGCGAGGGCGCAGTCCATATGCTGAAGGAGTAGGCGAGAAGTCCAGATCATCGGAATGCCTCCACTTCATCCATGAAGACCAATCTGGAGCAATTTAATCACTGCGGTAATCCATCACAGAATTGGGACCCCTCGACAAACCAAACTCAGAAGCAAAAGTATCCACAGTCCATCTCACCAAATGATTCCTGAAGACACCTACGATGGACTCTCCAATGGGCTGACTCTGTCTGAAGAAGAACTGAAGATGTTCTCTTTGAAACGCATGAGGCGTCAAAGAGATGAACCTAGCCAAACCACACGCCTGAAGACTGGACATTACCCATTCTGCTATGTGGTAATCTTCTTCATATTCCTCATAAAGACCAGCATCACAGAGGATTCTGTGACGCGGAACGAAAAGAGACTGATTTTGTTCCATATCTTCGTACTTGAAAATTTCTTTTTGTGAGTAGAAGAGTAAGAGTTGCAAGAAGGCGCAACAAATGTATCACATGCCTATGCTATTTAAAGAGGAGCCCTTGGTAACTGTTCGCTGTTGAAGTAGAAGAGTCGCTAAGAGGAGTGAAGTAATTCATTAATAAGAAGGTCATATCAGACGAGATCATGATCATGCATAAAAAGCAAAGCCGGAGGTTATTGGGATAATAGCATAACATACGTGGTAGCATCTGCGTACTTCTATTAAAATTAGCTGCTGAAGATTTCAAATCAGACGTGGGACGCTTGCTTTTCATGATGGAGAAACATTTAATGCATCCGGACGGCGGCAACAAATGAGGTTGTGCCACGTCATCCACACTCAAAATTCGAAGGTCGTGAATATATCCACGATCTGACTATCTACCCTAGCCATTGATTCAAATTAAAGTAGAAATCAATCCATGTCGTCCATTTCTCCTCGTACTCCAAAATCTTCTACATCGTATTTAGATTTCAAATTCCCTCAAATCTTCAAAATCCCCATCTCTGAAAGAAAAACCCTCCCAAAATTCTCAGTAAAACCCACTCAACCATGACTACAAATCAAGATTCTTCAACCTCCTCACACCAAGACACAAATACTTCTCCAAATCTCGAATCATCACCATCCGAGAACCCAGAGACAGTCAACCTTCAACCGGCATCATTTATATACCCCTCAACCGCTTGCTCATCCCTGCATGCTCGTCATGCACCAGAGTTCACAGGCATTGAGAAGAAGGAGGACATTGATGAGTCTATTCCCTACTACCAATTGGTAACCATGGCCAGACAGAAGAAGCTGTCCACGCATTCAGCAGAAAGGCGACGAGTGGCCCAGATTATGAAAGACAGAATTTTGTATATGCCCCTCGCCAACAAACAATTTCCTAAATGGATTTTGAATATCCTGGATTCCAAATTGCTGGTAAAGTATCTCACTGCTGAACCTGATCAATTTCATCCGCATATGGTTGCTGAATTTTATGCTAGGGCTGTTATGAGTGATGATCAGAAATCATTCAAAACATGTGTGTATGGGAATATCGTAGAAGTAAATGCTGATTTACTTTCTCGTATTTTTGGACTTCGAAACTATGGAGCCAAAATCTCTCAATATAAGGTGAATGATTTAGCCGAAATAGAGAGACGATGGGAGCTTTGGGGAAAGCCAGGAGAGAAAAGGAAATCACGTGCATTCAAGGCCAATACATCAGTCAACACATTGACAGAGGAATACAAACTCCTTGCAGAGATTGTAATCAAGATGCTCCAATGTGATGCTGGATCGTACGCGGAGCTATCTGCCAAGAAATTTGCCGTGATGATGGCATTAAATGACAATGTTAAGGGCAATTGGGCTGAATTTATCTTTGAACGATGGGCAGAACATGCCAAGAAGAATACTCACATGGAAGTTGATGGAACATTCTCTTCGAATGTCAACTTTGGGTTAAAGATAAGTAAACTCTTGGAAATTCTGTTTACCAACACAGGAGTAGATCGAGGCGTTGCACTTCTTTCTACCGACTACATTCCTGTAACAAAACACAAGCCTAAGCCGGTCAACATCAGAAACCCTCGGAAGTTGAAAGGGAAGTCTAACGTAGACAAGAATAAACCTACTTCTCCAGAGGAACCAGATGAGGCTAGTTTAGCAGAAGTCACACTCCAACACTCCATTCCTATTACCGAAGAAGAATTAGCAGTGTTGAAGAAGAATGCCGAAACAGATAAGTGTTTCAGAAATCTCGAGGAGATTGAGAAGTTAGGACATCTCCCAGTTGATCAGATCAACGAAATCGTGACGTCGAAGGAAGCAGAAAGCCACCAACTACTATTGGAACATTGGCAGTTCCAATTCAATCGATAAAAAGAGTTGCTACAAATCCACCTGCAACTAAGGCAAAGAAGAAGACCAGAAGAAAGTTAGAACTTCTGACTGACAAGGAAGTAATGGAAAAAGCAGAAGCAGAACAGACGAGTACTGCAGCTGCTGAAGGAATTGATACAGCAGAAAAGTATTCTACAGAGAATGCTACTGAAGACACCACTGATCCAGATTACATTCCTAAGTCTCTCAGGACTGGAAAAGAGCATAGTCAGGAATCAAGAAAAGCAAATAGAAGGCGCATAGCCACTCCGAAGGAAGTTGAAAAGAAGAACTATCAGAAATTCATCAATAACTTGACATTCAAAGGCAGAGACAGGAACTTCGAACGGGTCAAACCAGCTGCAGAAGAATTCATGGCACAGAAGAAAGCTGCTAAAGAAGCTAGCAAAGAAGGCAATGCTAGCGGAGGAGTCAGTGCTAGCATAGTCAATGAAGCTTCAACAGAACATATAAATCATCCATTGGATGAAAGCCATGATGCTGAAGAAAATCGAATTCCAGCAGAAAATGAAGAAATAGCAGATACAGCAGAAGATGCTATCATAAGGGATACCACAGAAGATTCGACTGCTGATCCACCTCATCTAGCAGAAGAAGCTGTGAAGAAAGGAAAAGAGAAGGCTAATTTGGCAGAAGAATCAATTCCACATCTGTCACCTGATCAGCAGATTAACATTGAAGAAGAAGAATTATCTGATACAGAATTCACAAAGAGACTGGCATCCGGAGCATTCAATGAAACTCACTACCCCAAGAAAAAGTCTCGCAGAAGGGACACTGCAGAGCCTAGCAAGATTCAAAATGTTGAAGATCAAGTCGATTCACTCATCAATCCTGATTCAGAGAAAGAAAAACCAGATGAATATATGTTAGCAGGGCATTCAAAGGAAACACTCGTTGGTAATAAATCTGCTAACACATTAGATGAGCAATTAGCTGCTGAAATGCTTCAACTCGAAGAAAATGATTCTCACCTCTCAGAACCTGAATCATCTTGCATCTCTGAATCTGATTCCGATGGAGAAACTGAAGAAATCTACAATGCAAAGTTCTTGAGGAAAGAAACCACAGAATCAGAGGCTATTTTCGAATACCCCTCCATGGACTGCCAGGACGTCGCTATGGACTCCGGAGAATCAGTCAATGGTGTGCACCGGTTCATCCCGAAGATGTACCTAACTCCGATTTAGGTCTTATGGCTGAAGAAATAGAACAATTTGTTGATTCTAAAACAGAGAGAGCCATGACAGATCTATTCCACAGTGAATTTGATGAATCAATACCTGAAGGACGCCTATTAGCAGATGAGTTCCGTCGGTGGAAGAAGTTTGACTATATTATGTATCAACTCTGCTTCGAAGAGCGGATGATATGCATTGCCGCTAAAGGATTAAACTTCTGGAGACGTGAAGAACGTTGGTGCTTTGATTGGATTGATCAAGTTCCAGGGATGAAGCAGTTCTCAGATCAACAAGTGATGTGTAGACTTCAAGCCATCCGAGAACACCGCGTTATCTCTCAGAATGCAGGACTACCCAAATCCACCTTCGCCCCCGATGGGTACTCTGATGCCAGGATTGAACTATCTAAGCGACAAGCAAAAGCTGCTGTTGCATACGAGAAACGTCAATTAGAGTATGCATCACAACAAGCGGAGCGTCAAAAGGCTCGAAGAGAGGCACTAGCTACTGAACATGCCGCTCTGAGATTCGATAACATGTTGGTTAAGTTTCTGGACATTGATATTCAGGACGTCATTGAGGAAGCTCAGAAAGCTGAAGCTCAAATTATCCAGGAGACCACACAAGTTTTGGATGCAGCTAGTCGAATATTACATGAGGAACTATGCTACCAGGAGTATGTTGCTACGAATACTTATCAGGAACAACAATCAATTCCAACGAGTCAAGAACTCGTTATGACTACATCCTTCCATGCCTCTCCTATAACATCCCTGCAAATACCCTTCCCATTACCTGCGGAAATAGCTGAAGCCTTCAACTCTTATTTGGAAACAGCCATTGATCAAAGAGTAGAAGCAGCCACCAGCCATTTGAGAAGAGAAGTTGATGAGATACGGGGTGATGTATCTCATATACAAACAGAGGTCGCTGAAAGCAAGTCAGCTATATCTGAGAACAGGACAGGTCTAGACGTTGTTAGAAAAGACCTAACAGACACCAGGACTCACCTCGAAGAAACGGTTGTGGCCTACGGAAATCACTTTTTGGTTGCAATCAAAGAGGGGGAAGAAAGAAGAAAGGCTGACAAGGAAAGAAGAAAGAAAAATGCGGAGGAGTCAGCAACAAGGGAACAGGAAATAAAGAGAAAAGAAGAAGAAGCAAAGGAAGAGTTGAAACAAAAAGAACTAGAAGCCAGACTAGAGCTACAAAGAAAGGAACATGAAGCTAAGCTAGAATTACAGAAAAAAGGAACATGAGCTTCAGTTGCAAAAGATTGCTATAGAGCAAGAGAAGTTGGCCAAATAACTGGAGCGTGAGGCTGCTGAAAGAGAATCGGGAGCAGCCCTTCTGGAGAACTTCATGAAATTCACCATGGAGAAGTTTGCTGACATTCAGAAGAACAAATCAGCAGACAGTGAAAAGGACAAACCAGCGCCTAGCTCATGAATGACAAGGTAAATTTATGCTACTCTCTGTATCCAATTTGTACTGAAATTTGCAATATCATATATAAAATTGGATCAGATTTTGACAAAATCTTTTTGTCCACTTCTGAATTTCACTGGTGTGCTATAGTTGATTTACACTCCTTGTGTACTCAACGAATTTGCATGTGGACATGACGATTATATGTTTGATTGATGAATATGAATGCTTACTGATTTAAATGAGTGCTAGAATATCTAGCATATTGCTTTGTTGCAAACATTTATTCATATTAATCGAGAAATATTCTCCAGCACTCGTTGAGGGGGAATTTGAATTTGACTACTGTTGCTTGAACCTAGTTGGAAAAACTCTGTGTCAGATGGATAGAATAGCATAGAATTGTAAAACACAGACATTCTTCTACTTATGGTCAGCAAATGATAGTAAGCTTTGATCGCACCAAAAAGGGGGAAATTGTTGGGAATTATCCCTAAAATCTTCCTTAGGACTTATTTGTAAAATGTTTTGTTGAATCAAACCTTATTTAGTTGGTCGATCATTTGCTGAAATCTAGAGTGTCTAACACAACTTGTAAAGTCTTGTATAAGTTATACATTGAGTTGTAATAGACTAGTATGCTATGAAGAACCCCTAGCAGACAAAGAGGTGATGGAGTCAGCATCCAACTTACAAGCTGCTAGAGAAACAAGCGAACAAGAATCGCCAGCATTTGGCTGAAAAGACTACTAGAATGCTAAGGAATTAGCATTCGGACTTTTCAGCAATCAATGAAGTATCAAAGTCAAAGGATCTCAAGGAATATACCTTTAGCAAATTTGAAGTCGGACTGCGACTCTGACAAAAAGGACACACAAAGGACGAGACTTTCCCTAAGTAATGTGGAAAGTACGTCTCTACTCCAAAAGCGTTCTATCAAGTTAATCCATTCTTGAAGAAAGAAGCCGTTGTGTCTAACGGGTATGGAGATTCAAGTTTTGAATCTCCAACTATAAAAGGCAGATTCAAGAACTGGATAGACTACTGCTTTTACGATCTACAAGTGCTCTTTTCACTTTACTCATTCACGAACGCTCAAGCTAAAGATTCCCTTGACAAAGTGAACCTTAAAAGTAGTCAGTTGAGAGCTATCTGAAAGTTTATCAAAAGGCTCCCAACAACCAGAAGTGTCGGTCATTGAAGTACTGACACTCCATTGAAGATATTCTTGATTGTATTCAAGGATATTTCAATCATTGGGATTCATTTCTTTCAGAAAAGAATCCAACAGTCACTCTTGAAAAGGTTGTGACTCTCACGGGCGTTAGTCACTCTTGAAAAGGTTGTGATACCATCCCATGGACATACGACGAAGCAGTAAATGACAAAGATGCGGAAAAATGGCATAAAGTCATGGATTCAGAAATTGAATCAATTACTTCTATGGATGTATACTAGAAGTCTGTGCTACTAGTTGACTTTCGGGCCATAGGTTGCAAATGGGTATACAAACGGAAGAAAGGTTCGAAAGGAGAAATAACGGCTTTTAAAGTCAGGTTGGTGGCGAAGGGTTATAGTCAAAAAGAGGGCATTGACTATGACGAGACCTTCTCGCTGGTAGCCATGCTCAAATCCATTCGAATTCTTCTATCCAAGCAGCACATATGGACCTAGAAATCTGGCAGATGGATGTCAAAACCGCATTTTTAAACGGGTACCTTGAGGAAGGTCGTGACATCTATATGCAGCAACCAGAGAGTTATGTGAAGGATGGTGAAGAGCATCTTGTCTGGAGGCTAAAGAAGTCCTTGTATAGACTTAAACAAGCTTCACGGTCATGGAACAAACATTTCGATGATGTGATTAAATCCTATGGATTTTCACAGTGCGAAATTGAAAGTTGTGTGTACCGATTATAAGTCAGTGGAAGCGTGGTATTCCTTGCACTTTATGTGGATGACATTCTTCTGTTCGGCAACGATGTGAAGGTGTTGTCAGACATAAAGCGATGGTTATCCGAACAGTTTCAAATGAAGGGCCTAGGAGACGCTGGAGTCCTTGGGATTAAAGTCTTGTGTGATCGCAAGAAGAGGATGTTAAGCTTGTCTCAGGCCGCTTATATTGATATTGTGATTGCCTGTTTTAGCATGCAAAATGCTAAGAAAGGATTCGGATTTCTAGGCAGATCAGGATGAGAAGAGATCGACCTCGGGTTATGTGTTCACCTTTGGAGGTGGAGTTGTATCGTGGAGGAGTGCGATACAGAAATGTATCACGGATTCCACCATGGAAGCTGAGTATGTGGCAGCTTCAGAGGCTTCTATAAAAGCAATATGACTCCGGAACTACCACCAAGACTTAGATATTGTTCTGAGTTTGCCCAAGACTATCACGGTATATCGTGATAATGTTGGTGTAGTAGCAAACTCTAAGGAACCAAGAACTCACAAGGCGTCTAAACACATATAGGGAAAGTACCACATCATACGAGAAATCATAGCGAGGGGCGATGTGCTAATAGATAAGATAAACATTAAGGATAATCTAGCACATCCATTTACAAAGGGCTTACCTCAGAAGGCATACGAAGGTCATGTTCGTAGCCTAGGGCTGAGGTAGATGTCGGCCACCTGGTAACCAAATATAATAGCTAGATTAGAATATACACATGTTATACTCTGGAAAGTAATTGTATAATGCTTTGAGTATAAGTGGGAGATTGTTGGAATTGTATACATAAAAGCATTATGATTGGTATATTAGGAAGCATTATGTTTGATATACTGGTAATCATTAATGACTTGCAATAAACAACTCATGTCTGAATTAACAATCATACGATGCGAATAAACACATCCAGTTATCTCGTCTGTAGGGAGATCATACAGTGTGTAAGAGATCACAGAAGATGGTATAGATCATTCGACCTAGCGAGATATAAACAGTTATTACAGCTGAGACAGTTTCTAGTTTGGCTGTCGGTTTAGGCTGTGGCACACAAGTCCATAAGTGGTTTATCTTGTCTGCTTTGTGTGACCAGTACATCTCAATGTATTGATAGGATCAACAGTGAGATGAACCATTCTACTTGACATATGAATGAGTAAAAATCTCGGTAACTTGGTCAGATCTAAAGTCTATTGAAAGCTGAGGGGCACCCATGGGTTGACTGTCACTTTGACTTGCTTTGGTGGAGAGTCTTACATGTACTCGTATATCTGCATCTTGGGTGATGGCAGTTTGTGTGGGGTTTCCTCGGGCTGGATTTAGATAACCATATACGTTTCAGGATGGTGACATTCCCTGGGAAGCTCACGAGGTTCGTTATGCTAAGTCCTGCAGGCTGAATCATTGATTTAAGCATAAGCGATAAGGGTTGAGTGGTACTACTCAGGAATAATAAGTGATTAATTAATTACAACTAATTGTCATACGCTGAATTAATTAATGAATGTCTGAAACCTTAAATATGGGGATTAACCAAGTCAATGCAACCCGTTCCTAGTAACGTGGTAATAAAGTGGTAGGTCAGCATCAATTCTCTGGTGGCATGAATTAATGTTTATTAATTAATTATGTTCTCGGTTGAACATGGATTTAATTAATAGGAGGCCCACTTTATTATTTGCATTTGATTCCTGATCTGGCCTAACACTACTCAGAGCCCATTAGGGTTTATTAAACCCTAATAACCCATTCTACAGATCTATATAAATAGATAAATCTCTCATTTTCCCACATAAGTTTGAAGTTTCAAATCAGAAACCCTAGAGAGATTGAGAGAGAGTGGGCGGTTGTAGATCCGGTAGCGTATCCTCACCAGATTTCCGGATCGAGCAAGGGAACAGATCAGAAGATCAGATCTGTAGGAACACCATCGCTTTGATCGATTCCAGATCCAGATCTACACCATCATCATTGCCATCATCGATCTAGATCTGTAGATCAGTCGCTGGAGTCTCAGGTATTCCTTTGAATCTACGAATTAAATTAAATAGGAGCACGCATAGGGCATTTACTGTTTGTCATGATATTTATTTTGATATCCATAAATCGAATCCAGAGTTTTAATAAATGGCGATTCGTGTTGCCTATTGTAGACTCAGTTTCTACAGTCAGGAATCCTTATATACATGAATCTAATAATTAGTGTAAAACCTTAGACCAAGCCATCTCTCAAGAACATGGAAGCAACAACTGCATTATATTCTAAGATGCTTCTAAGAACTTAACCACAAATTTTACTCCAGCCAAAAGAGACAGTTTGGCATGGCTCGCAACCATACCACACGACCCTTAAAGCCTTTGTTATCTATAATTTAAATCTATCCTAGAATACGTATGAGAAAAGAATTACGCAAGCTACACTGCTAGAAGTTTACGCAAAACCATCCCACTATTCACTTGATTTAAATTGTTTGTCTAGAAATCCTAAAAACTGCAGCCCATGCACCTCTGGGATTCAGTAAGCTACACTCATAGACGTTTACTAAGACGGGAGATACACCTACAACCTAGGATCACTTTGTGGAAGTCTATTGATTTTAAAAAATCCGCTTAGTATTTTTTATTCACAAGGTTTCTTAAATGCGCACCTAAATAATTTCATTGTCATTATATTTTCCCAAATTTTTTGCATGTAATTAAACAAGTCCAAAAATTCAAAAATATAAACAAACAAGAAATTAATTATATAAGCTTACAATTGAAAGTTGTAAATAATAAATCAGTAAAACATGTTTTTTTATTATCTACACATACTTATTACGCAAATAATAAATCACACATCATACGAGGGCAATAAAGACAAACAAGAATTCCTCGTGGCCCCAACAAATAGGAAAATAAAAAAAATAATCCGATCTATTACAGAATTTTAATTTGAATACAAATATCTTTAAATCTTTTCAAATCTTCAAGGGCCTTGATTTTCTCAACCACCAAATCTTTTTGGATCTAGGGTTTTGTGATTTGAAAATTGGTCCCACAATGCAACTGCAAACCCTAAGGTTTACAATCGAATGCACCAACACACAAAACCACCCGCCGGTACCGCCACCACACAGCGCTGTCTCTGGCGTCGACCGGTGCCATGACTGTGTTGACCGATGCTACCGCCTGCATCGAGCGATGTGCAGCACATCAATCAATGTGGGTTGTGCAGGCCTGCGTTCGAAGCAGGCTGCTGTGCTTCCCGCTGTCCTGACATCTGTCGCTGTCTTCCCGAGCCACCGTCGCATGGCTGCTGCATGCCTGGGAAGGGCTGAGCCGCCGCTGCTGCTGACTGCCACCTTTGGGACACAGCTGTGCAGCACAAATTCTAATTAAGGTTTGCGCCACCAGCCTGCTGTCCACCACCTGCAGCCGCGCGCGGCGCTGCTTTGCCGAGCCCTACATGTGCACCACTGTCGCGGCTGTTGTGCCGTCACCTCCGGCCGCACGTCGTGCGCGTTCTCCTGTTGCCGCCGTGCGTTGCCACTGCTAAGTCCTTGCCGGTTTCTTCTTCATTCTTCATCCCTTACAAATTACAGAATTTAAAAAAAAAACAATAGACTATTCTATTACAATTTTTCCTATCAAATATAATCTGGGATTTTCTTGTGATTTTACTAAAACAATTTAATCGAAACACGGATATACCACCGCGGATTAAATTGTACGGGTTGCCACAGGGAACAAAAACCAAAACCATCCTCAACAATAAATATTCATACTTGCATAAATCGAATAAAGTGCTCTTCCAACAGAGCCATGAAAACAAAACCAAGCTCTGATAGCAATTATAGGAATTTGTGGCAAACCAAACCGCCAAATCCATATAAACTCATATTGTTCATGGATGTTGAGAATAATTAACATACGATAAACTCTAGCATACTCCTATGAATTTAATGCAATGGAAATCAAATATACCTTAACTCCGTAGGGTCTTATCCGATCTTTCACGTTTGAATTCCAATCCCTTGATTCAACCACAAGATTCATTAAATCTGCAGAAGCAAAAATTAGCAACTTATTTCTAGATTTAATTTATGAGAAATTTCTAGATTTAGCTGTAAACCCTAATGTGCTACTGGACTCCTTTCACTATATTTAATTGGGCCATACTTGGGACCTAATGCAAATAATAAGGGGGCTTATGAATTAATTAATTCCCATGTCCACAACCCAGGACACAATTAACTAATTAATATTAATTCTTTTTCACCACAGAATTAATATTGACTTACCCCTTTATTACCACGTTATGAGAATGGGCTTTATTTACTTGAGAATCCTGATATTTAAGGTTATTGGACATTCATTAATTTAATGGAGCTTCTGACAAGCTGCCACAATTAAATAATTTTGTATTTCCTGAGCAGTACCACTCAAACCTTATCACTCGTGCTTGAACTTAATCAGCCTACAGGACTTTAGCATGATGAATGTTATTGAGCTCCTAAGGGAATGTCCACATCCTATTACTCGGATATGGTAACCTAACTCCAATCTCAGGTTGTACTACACGAACTACTATCACCCAAGATGCGGGTGTACGAGCATGTTGGTCTCCACCATGGCAAGTCAATGCAACAGTCAACCCGTGTATACCTCTGAACCTACGTTAGTGTTTGAACTCAATCAAGATCGAGATCTTGTATTCTTTGATGTCAGACAGTAGAATACATGTCACTGTGGTCCAATCAATACGCAACCGCACGTACCAGCATATCAAGTAATCAAGACAAATTACTTCTTTCCAACTATGTTGCAGCCTACACCGACAGACATATCCTCGTACACAGGCTCGGCTGTGATAATATTTATATCTCACTAGGTCAAGTGATCATACTATCTTCTGCGATCTACAATAGCGGTATGATCGTCCCTATCGGTGAGATAAGAAGATACCATTATTACTCGCATTTAAGTTTGTTTAACAATAAGAAATAATGTTGAATGTATACTCATCGTAATAAATGTTTTTTGTATCCAAAACCCAACAATGTAAGCCTTCATTAATTACAAAAAGATGGAGTTTATGTATAAGTTGTTTCAACTAGTCTTCCAATCAAACAAGTTCGAACACCAAAAACTATGTGACACTCAAGGAGTGATGTTATAGGAATTCAGGCCATTAGTGAAAGTATGATTGAGAACTTTCAAATGTAATGGGTTTGAAGACTATGAAATCTTCCAAAAATAAAAATGATCTCATATGTTTGAAGCAAGGGATGGCGGCACACAAATAATCAAGCATCTTGTTGATGGATTTGAATACCTTCTCTCTCGCAACATGACCGAGACTTTGTTTGAACCATCGATCTACGTTTGGTGATGCCTTCGCACTTCAGTGGGGCTACCGTCCAAAGCCGAAGGGCGTATTCCCTAGCATATCTTTGTACTAATGGTGTTACCTGGTAGAATGTTACCATTCCCTCCCTTCAAAGTCCTATCTCCATGATTGGTAGGAGGAGATGGCTGCAACATCTAGAACACACATTACTAACCTTTGACCCTAAATCCAAAAGGGGAAGAAAGGTTATCTCACAAGCAACACGAATGAATATTTTGAATAAAATGAAGAGATATAGATAAAGGATTTGGGATGGAAAAGTTAATCCCCAAATGTCGGTATTTATAAAAAATGATCCACAAAATGACAACGATGGCACAGTTATTTGACACAACCTACAGAATGAGAAATGTGCTTGGCCAAACATATAGAGACACGTTGAAAGTGTTCAGAGACAAAAATTGAAGGAGCAAACCCTTCGATAGGGGGCTTGCCTATCGAAATACCTTTGATGTGCCTCGTAGTGAACATTACTCAAAGGAAATTCTATAAAAGGCAACGGAGACCTCCATAAACATCTTCTAGCTACAACAGTCGAGCGAGACCTCCTTAAACATCTTCTTACTACGGCACCTGAGGGAGACTTTAAAAAATATCTTTGTGCTATGGGAGCTGTGAGAGACCTTTGAAGACATCAATGTGCTTTAGAACATTAGGGAGGCGTCCCAAATGTGCGTCATGCCCTAAATAAATGAATGATAAAAAAAACGGGTAGTGACATAGAGGGCTAATAATAGATTTTTGCTACGGCTACACTGGGTCTTCAGTAGAGCCAACCCGAAGCCCACAATCCCTTTGGCCAGAGTTTATTCACCTATAGGTATGTTGAGTTGCCCAAGGATCGCTCGAAAATCTTGTATTGAGAGTGAAAGATATGGGGTGCCACAACTAGCAAACCTAAAAAACACCATCCAAAGAGTGCTATGGAAAATGTACGATACGACCTGATCCATTCTCTGAATATTTCGTTTAAAACTTTCGATGACATGAGTATGCTCCCTTAACAGGGGTTGGAGACTTGTCGTCTTTGGTCCGTATTACAAGTCAATCGATATCCTATACAAGACATTACATGTTTTGTACAAATGAGAGCTAATCTAGAGATATGCTAAACTGATTTCAATACATTGTTTGACACAACAAAACCCAACAACAAAGTAGGAATACTCACTAACAATAACCGCTTTATATGAATATATATTGGTTGATAAATTTTCCACTTTATTCGAATATGTTCAATTATGAGCACCACTTATGTGAAAGTCACGTCACAATCATTTTTTATTCATCGATTTTGTTTAACTGAATTGAGTCAAATACGAATGAAGTTCTTCTCATAGTTAAGTGAACCAAAGTTGTGGTTCTCTTCTTCTCATAAATGATGAAGAGTCAGTTACAGATTTCAGTTAAAACTAAATGTTCCTTTAATTGGTTCTTCATATCATCAAGTCTTTGAATGGGCAGACCTAATATTACAACAATTGCAACCTATTCAATACATTGTACGATTAGCTGAGTTGAGTCAATTCTATACATTTGTAATTGGCAGAAAATTTATGACATTTCACGAATAATATTTCTTCCTTATTTTATGTTTTGATGTCTCAAACAAACAACCAGTTTGTGAGTCTGTAGCTACGATTGATTTTTACTTGTAATATCTTGTTAGGAATTATCGAATTGTAAATTGTAGCTGATCGCAAGATTTTAGGAGTTTGCTTGTTGAATTATATTCACCAACAAAGGGCCTTTACTTATGAAGGTAGCTGGCTGACACGCCTTCACCAGTTGGTGCCCTCCAACAAGAAGCTTACCAGCAAAGTTTCATAAGCTAAAGCGATTCCCAAACAAAATTTAGAGACACAGCAAGCTAAGACAAGAAAATCCTTTCCAAGTCCATACTTTAAGAAATGAGATCTTAAAGTATGCGATCCTTAAAGCTTGTTCATCTAAAGAATCAACTAGCAGACATTCCTCAAACTGGCTTAAAGTCGTTCTAACTAAAGCTGAAAAGTGATATATTTGATTGGACTTTTTTTTATTATCCCAAAATGACTTCAGATTCAAACCTCTCCAGATTCATCTATACATAGAAGATGCATTCAAGTGGAGAAGGTTACTAATTTTTACGAAAGCTATGAATACTCTGCTAAAATCACGACTCAAGCATTCTAAGCTGTCAACTCACTGTGTGTCATCTTTGGACACAAGGCTCTTAGCGTCTAGCAAGAGCTATCTCCTAAGTTTTCTTATTTTCCAAGTAAGAAAACATCTTGGACTTTCCACATCTCCTGTGGTTACTATTACAGGTGTTAACCGAAAATCAGCATGTTCCAGGGTAGAACTCTAAAGCTCCCAACGACCAAAGGCTGGGTGGTGTGCCCACATTCCAGATCTGATTAAGTGAAGGAGAACGAAGAACTCATCGGGTGAGCTTGTGGACTGGCAGATGCGGCATCCACCAGCAAGCAACAAACCATTCACATCTTTGTAATCCCAAACTTTGTAATTTCCAGACTGCGAGTCTGAAAAGAGGACATAGGATAGTTGGGATCCGAACCTCAATAAATCATTTGTGTCTTTTATTGTTTTATTTACTATTTTGGATTTGAAACCCAACACATTAATGATATTTGTTGAAAACGACTAAATAACATTTCTCGCTAAGTAACTAGTTTTCATTACTTAATCTGGTGCATGAACAACCAACTTAGAAAGTGCAAATTTATTAAAATATTCCGTTGCTTATTACGTACTCTAATTTGAAACCAACAAAAACTCATACATATTCCTAACATTTCAATTAGGGGCGACAATCTCAAACTCGACACGACAACCCGACTTGAACCTAACACGAAATTAACGGGTTGGGTCAACCCATTTAAATGTTGGGTCAGTTTCGGGTCGAACCTGCCAACCCAATTAAATTTTGGCTTCGGTTCGGGTCGGTTTCGGTTCGACCCACATAACCCGAATAACCTGCGAAATTAATCAATTTTATATTTTAATGGTACGTTAGCTTTACACCCGCGCGATGCGCGAATTAAATATATATTATTTTATTTTACAATATTAAAATATAAATAATAAAGTTATATGTCCTAGCATTTTTAGCAATTCTTTTTAAATATGTTTGATTTTTATTCATCAATATTATATTTAATGTGTTATAATATAAATTTTTTTTCTATATTAAAAGTTAAATTTAGAAATTAAAAAAAATATTCCTAACACAAATTCTATAAGGTCTAATTAAAAAATTATGCTATTAAAGATAGTATAATTGTATTATTTAAGAAAAAGTAATGAGTTTTATCGATCCAGGACCCAAAACATAGTTTAATTGTCGATTCAGGACCCGAAAGATTAATTCTCAATTCAGGACCTAAAAGATTACAAAATTTATCAATTCATAACATGAAAGATCAAACAATTTTCAATCCAGGACCTCAATATCAGGTCCTGGATTGAGAATTATTTGATCTTTCGGGTCATGGAATGATAAATCATCTTTCGGGTCCTGAATCGATAATCAAACTATCTTTTGGATCCTGAATCGACAATTTTAAAAAAAGTAAATATAATAATTTAGTGGGATGTAATATTTTTAAAAAATGACAAAAGTAAATTTGTTATATCTTTATGTTCTAATAGAATAAATAATAAATAAAATAAAAATGAAAATTTATATAATATATTTTGGCGGTAATAGTTTTTTCACTATTATCATTTAATATATATAGATAGATTATTTAATTATATTATAATATAATTATAAGGTTATAAACATTATATATATATATATATATTAGTATATTTATAAAAAAAATTATGCTATACATCCACTCTTTATATAAATGTGATAAAATCAAAACAAGTAGATAAACACAAAGTTTATAAAAATTAGTGTTAGTTTTAAAAAATTAACCTATTAAAAATTAAATTTGTATTAATTTTCTTATCATTATACTTGTATTGTTTTTAAAAAAAGATGAAATAGTGAAAAAGTAATATTTTACTGAAAAATAACACATGATTTTTTTGGAATTGTGATTGTTGCATATTGAAATATATGTATATGATATAAAAAAAACCATATCAAGTAAAAAAAATTAAAAATGAAATAATATTGATGTGATGAGATTATTTTACAGCTCGAATTAAATAAATTATGTCTTATCCGATAATATATTAAGATAAAATTAATAAAGTTTTATATCTTAACATTTTTAACGATTCTTATTAAATATATTTAATTTTTATTCATTAATATTACATATATGTTGGGAAATCTGTCTAAGGTTTCCTTTCCCAGTAGCTTACTTGTT
>JAPKLW010003573.1:0-27101 GCA_026898455.1 Plectranthus barbatus
CACATGGCTTTCAGGAAGCAATACTCGAACTGCAGACGTGTGGCAAATCACCCCGACGCGCTTAACAGCATACGCATAAAGAAAGGAGAATCGCTGAGGTCATACGTCGGATGTTTCAACCAAGAACTCGCCTCAATAACGAACTGTCCACCCCTGACGGCAGTCTTCGCCTTCAAGAATGGCTTAGATGTATCCTCGAAGCTCTATTGCGACCTGACGAGTCACCCCTGCTATGACATGGACTCGGTCCTCTCGCAGGCTTGGGCTGAGATCAACTGGGAAGAAGACGAACCGAATCGTATCGCGTGGTTGAATGAACAGAAAGCTTATGAGCTCGCTAGTCAGTATCGAGGAGATCGACCGAGGGCAGGTTCCTCAAGTTCAAGATACGTGGATCGAAAGGATTTCAGGAACAAGCGTCGGTCGCGACGGGACCACCCTTATAGCCGAACACCCCGAGCCGGTGAAGTGCCTTACGGCCTCAGCATCGACCAGAACTACCTGGTCAATAACGTACTCAAGGGGCTCGGTACCACCGTAAAGTGGCCCGCCAAGATGAAGTCCGACCCAAAGACGCGGGATACAAGCAAGTTCTGCGGCTTTCACAATGATCACGGCCACAGGACCGAGGAATGCCAGGCATTACGTCTAGAAGTCCTCGAATTGCTAAAGAAAGGATTCCTTACTGAGTACCTCACCAATAAGGGGAAGAACACATGGACTAGGGGTCGACAAGCTAACCCTCCTACAAGCGCTGAACCACAGAATAAACCACCTCCCGCCGAGCGGACCATCCATGTCATCACTGGGGGGTCAGAGATCTGTGGAAGATCGCGCTCAGCAGCCAAGAGAGCTCGCCGAGTCCTCAATCAGGAAATCAATCACATTAGCCCAGCGCAACAGCACGAAACAATCGAGTTCACCTCTGATGACATGCCGGGGCTTGTTCATCCGCACCACGATGCGCTCGTTATTTCACTCCTGATATCCGACTGCCAAGTAAAGAGGTTGCTCGTGGACAACGGCAGTTCCGCAAACATTATGTTCCTTCGAACACTGAAAGAAATGCAAATCCCAATGAGAAAAATGGAACCAGTCACCATGACCCTCTACGGGTTCAATGGGGATCAGCAGTGAACTTTGGGAGAGATCACCTTACTGTAGGGTTTGAGTCTAAGATGGACAACACGAGTTGCCATTAATTAAATTCTTGCCAAGGATCGTTCTTAGGATACCAGGAACAAATTTCAATTAAATAAATCATGCGATCCTATGCATGCTCCTACAATATTAATTGCAGAGGATGGATTTAGAGAATACCTGATTTCACCGTTTGATCTACAGATCTAGATCGGAGCCAGTAACGATGAAATAGATCTGGATCTGAATCTGAACGCCGGCGATGAACAGTTGTTCCTACAGATCTGATCTTCTGATCTGTTCCCTTGCTCCTTGGAAATCTGGTGATGATTATCTACCAAGTTGAATCCGAGATCTGGAGGAATCGATCAGTTCCTCCCACCGGATAGCCGCCGCCGTCTCTCTCTATTTTCAATATACTGAAAACCCTAGTTATTCACAACTTAATGATCTGATAGAGAGAAGACCTATATATAGTGTTAGGGTTTTGAGAAACCCTAACCCGAATGGGCTGTGAGCAATTAATGGGCCAGACCAGGGATCAGATGCAAATAATAAAGTGGGCTATCCTTATTAATTAATCCTTCCTTGTTCAACCCAGAACATAATTAATTAATAAAACATTGTTTTAACCTTCACCACGGTAACAATGCTGACTCGCCCCTTTATTACCACGTTATTAGGAACGGGTTGCACCAAACTAACATGATCCACATATTTAAGGTTATAGACATTCATTAATTAATTTGGCTTATGACAATCAGCCACAATTAATTAATCTCTTATTTCCTGAGTAATGCCACTCACTCCTTTTCACTTATGCCTGAATTATATAATTCAACCTGCAGGGTTTAGCATAATGAACCTTGTGAGCTCCTCAGGGAATGTCACCATCCTGAAACGGATATGCTTACCTAAACGTCCAGACTAAGCAGGCCACACACAAATTGCCAACACCCAAAATACGGGTATAAGAGTACATGTAAGACTCGCCACCATGGTAAATCAAAGTGTGGTCAATCTGTGTGTGCCCCTTATCCTTCAGTTAGGTTTAAGATCATAGGAAGTATGTTAGGGATCTGGCTCATTCATATGTCAATGAGAATGGCACATCCCACTGTTGATCCCATCAATACATAACTATGTACCGACACATCAAGTAGCTAGGATAAGCCCACTTATGAACCGATGTGCCGCAGCTTAGACCAACAGCCTATCCAGGGACCGTCTCAGCTGTGATACTGTTTATATCTCGCTAGGTCAAACGATTCATATGATCCTATGTGATCTCCTACACACCATATGATCATCCCTATAGGCGAGATAATAGGATATTATGGTTCGTTGTATGTTTGTTCTATCAGACAGCGAGTATTGTTGCGGCAACATATATGAAGACCAGTGTACAAAACACTTAATCATATATGCTTTCAGTATATAATCCCAACACTTACCCGTGTACTGCGGGGGCATGAATATGGACGTCAAGTTCCAAGTCGTGGACACCATCTCTGCGCATAACGCGATTCTGGGAAGGCCCTGGATTCATGAGCTCAAAGCAGTGCCCTCATCATATCACCAGGCGCTCAAATTCCCTACTCCTTGGGGAATTCAAACCATTAGAGGCGAGCAGAAGGCCTCAAGGGATTGCTACTACGCCAGCTTTCGAGCCGTCTGCGCACAGCAACACGGCTCGCCGGCAAACCCCATTATCAGACCCGAGACCAAATATCTCGAAGAAGTGGAGATAGACAAGTCAGATCCGGCACGTACCACTTTCATAGGAGCAGAGCTTCCTGCCGCCACCAGAAACACCCTTGTGAAATTCCTCCAGAGCAAAGCCCACGTATTCGCCTGGTCGCACCGGGACATGATCGGGATTAACCCTTCAATCATCACACATCGTCTTCAAGTCGATCCCAATTGCCGGCCTGTACAACAACATAGATGCAAATTCTCTGCGGAGAAGAACCAAGCAATAAATGAGGAAGTACAAAAGCTCATTGATATCGGTTCGGTTCGAGAAGTACATTACCCCACCTGGCTTGCCAACGTGGTGGTTGTCAAAAAGAAAAATGGAAAGAACCGTGTCTGTATCGATTTTACAGACTTAAACAAAGCCTGTCCAAAGGATCCCTACCATCTACCGCACATCGACGCCATTGTTAATGCAACAGCGGGGCATGAACTTCTAAGCTTCATGGATGCTTTTTCAGGTTACAATCAGATACAGATGCACCCGACTGATGAGGAAAAGACCGCCTTCATCACCAGTCAGGGCATCTACTGCTACAAGGTGATGCCCTTCGGGCTGAAGAACGCAGGATCTACGTATCAGCGCCTTGTTAACTCTATGTTCAGGGACAAGATTGGAAAGATGATGGAAGTTTACATTGACGACATGCTCGTCAAATCGCTCAGCGCACAAGATCACGTAACCCACCTAGAGGATGTATTTCAAACCTTGGAAAAGTACAACATGAAGTTGAACCCGGCAAAGTGCTCGTTTGGAGTATCCTCGGGCAAATTCCTCGGTCATGTAGTAACCCAAAGGGGAATCGAAGCAGATCCAGCGCAGATCCGGGCCATTCAGAGCATACAGCATCCGAAGTCACCAAAAGAAGTCCAAAAGCTGACTGGGCGTCTCGCAGCCCTCAGCCGCTTCATATCGCGCTACTCTGAAAGGACTCATTCCTTCTTCAACACTTAACGAAAAGGAAAACGGTTCGAATGGACCGAAGATTGTGCGAAGGTGCTAGAGGAATTAAAAGCTTACCTGGCCAGCCCACCGCTGCTGTCTAAACCAGTTGAAGGCAAAACTCTATTGCTTTACTTGTCCGTATCAGATCACGCGGTCGGAGCCGTTCTGATACGCGAAACAGACGGCAGACAACACCCGGTGCATTACGCCAGCAAATCCTTGCTAGAAGCAGAGACCCGGTACACCGCCCTAGAAAAACTTGTGTTGGCCCTCGTAAACGCCGCCTAAAAGCTGCGGCCGTACTTCGAGGTGCATCCTATCAAGGTGATTACGGCCTATCCCATAAGGGCCGTACTATCTAAACCCGACCTATCAAGAAGATTACTCAAGTGGGCGGTGGAAGTAGACGGTTACGGAATTCAGTACAAACCAAGGACCGCCATCAAGTCGCAAGTGTTGGCCGACTTCGTTGCCGACTTCTCCACAAACCTGCAACTCAAAGCGGAGGGCAAGGTAGCACATATGGCAAAGGCCGACAATGATGCGGGAATCTGGTCTCTAAGAGTTGACGGAGAAAGCAACGTTCATGGAAACGGAGCCGGAATAATTCTAACGGACCCTCAAGGAGAGAGCTACGAACGAGCCATTCGTCTTGACTTCCTAACCACAAATAACGAGGCCGAATATGAGGCACTCATCCAAGGGATCCAATTAGCACTAGAGCTCGGGGCTCGCCGAATTCGTGCGGAAAGTGACTCCCAGCTGATAGTAAACCAACTAGAAGGCACTAACGCCGTCAAAGAAGAACGCCTGAAGCCGTATCATTCCCTCGTCGAGGGACTAAAGGGAAAGATGGACGAATGGGACCTCCGCCATGTACCTAGGGAATCGAATGCTCGGGCAGACGCCAACCTAGCCACAACCAGTACCACCCGCAATATCCACCCGATCCCTGAGGTCTGGTTGTTGGCACCTTCGGTCACCGCACAAAACAATGTCGCGCCCGTCAGCAGCAATGGAAGCGATTGGAGGCAAACTCTCATCCAGCACCTAAACGGAGAAACCCCAGCTAGCGACAGAAATGAGTTGGCCAAGATAGAATGATTGGCCGCCCGATTCATCCTAATTAACAACAGATTGTACCGACGATCATTCGGAGGGCCCCTCCTCTGATGCATCGCATCACTAGAGACCGAAAACGTGCTTGCAGAGATTCACGAAGGAGACTGCAGAAATCACACCGGGGCCCGGTCACTATCCCACAAAACAGTCACCGCCGGATTCTACTGGCCTACCCTTAAAAAGGATGCCACCGACTACGTTAAAAGATGCGACAGCTGCCAAAGTTTTGAAACATCAACTCACAAACACGCAGAGCCACTCCATGCATCAGTTACGCCCTGGCCCTTCATGGTCTGGGGCATGGATCTAGTGGGACCCCTTCCCAAAGGGACCGGGCAAAAAGACCACATCCTGATGGTAACAGACTATTTTACCAAATGGGTGGAAGGCGAAGCATTGGGGAAAACCTGAGACCTCGAGGTCATCAAATTCCTATGGAAACACGTCCTATGCCGTTTCGGGATCCCGAAGGAAATACGCACTGACAATGGACGGCAGTTCATCAGCAAGAGAATGCAAACCTTCTGCAACACCTACAGGATAAAACTAGTATTCTCAACACCCCGATACCCCGAGGCAAACGACCTAGCGGAATCTACTAACAAAACAGTAATGACAACCCTGAAGAAGAAACTGAGCCCACATGGATCTAGGTGGGTAGAGGAACTCCCCGCAGTTCTTTGGTCCTATCGGACCACACAAAGAACCGCCACCGGAGCCACACCTTTCTCATTAGCATACGGGATTGAAGCCGTAGCGCCTGTCGAGATCACCGCCTGCAGTCCAAGAGTAGAATTCACAGACGAAATAGAGAACCTAGACCTACTTCAGAAGAACCTCGAATTCATAGACGAAGTTCGAGACGGCGCTGCAGTCAGGGCCTCCCGGTGACGGCTACAAGTAGAGCGATTCTTTAATAAGAGATTGAAAATCAGAAGCTTCCAAGACGGTGAGTTAGTCCTAAGAAGAGTGTTCCAGAACAAAAAAGAATTCGGAGCTGGAAAACTAGCACCGAATTGGGAAGGCCCTTATAAAGTATCCAAAGTAGTAGGGCACGGGACTTACCAGCTCAAAACGCTAGAAGGAAGAAGTGTGCAGAACAGTTGGAATGTCAAACACTTGAAAAAATACTATCACTAGTATACAGATACGCTCTCTCTTCTTTACATTTACATTTCATTTCATCAATCATTTCTTCAAAATACCCTTACTAACTTGAGCGTCGGAGGGGCGATGCCTTGACCCTTATCATTTGCTCCGCAGCTGAGTTAGAAGATCGAAGTCGACGAGCTAAACCGCTCGACGTCGACCCCTTAAGTTCCTCGGTGTCGACGCACCTGGTTCGACCAAGAGGAATCAAAGGAAGCTACACCCCCACGTGAACCAAAATCAATGTTCAAATATGCAAGCACCAACACAGATTAGCAGGCGATAAGTTGCAAAACAATAATGGAAAGAAAGAGATAGCACATGAATAGAACAACAGACAGATCAGATTATAAAAGCGCAACCCAAAATCCAACATTTAGAGCATCAAAAGAAATACAAGCGACGCATCAGTTGTACGAGTACGAATCAAAGGTTCACTAAAACATGAAAATATCTACACTACGCCATCCCCATCTGCTTTCTTCTCGGTGTCGTCAGCGGCCTCCTCGTTCAGAAAGGACTCGGCTTCCACTTCCTCGCGACTCTTCCCAGCTTCGACCTCCTTGTCTGGATTAGCTTCGACCATCACCAGGGGCTCGACCACAGCATCTTCTGTAGGAGTCGGAGGAGGAGTCGGGGGGCGAGTAATGTTGCCAAGATCGAACCCCGGACACCTCCGGCCGACAAGGGTGCAGATCGAGCCCGTCACCATTTTGACCAGAAGGTCGAAGGTCGATTTGAAAGAAGGGTTGGCCACAAGAAGCTCCATGTCGACCCCCGTTCCCGCCTTCAAAGCTTCGACCTCCGCCTCGTGTTTCTTCTGGTCGCTCAGCATCTCCTCCTGGCCCTTCTTGAACCTCAGCTTGTAGGACTCGAGCTCCATGTCCTTCTTGGCAGAGGCAGCCTCGAATTCATCCATGGCCTTCTTCAGTTCGTCCTCGAGAACCTTGCTCCAGAGCTCAAGGTCAGACCTTTCCTTCTTCATCTCCTCATACTTACCGAGGAGCGAGGAGTTTTCCAACCTCGAATTCTTGAGGTCGGTGGAAACCGAGGCATACTTGTCGGCTAAGTCGGCCCTTTTCTTGCGCTCGATGGCAAGCTCCCTACGAGACTGGCTCGCACCCTCACTCGCCAAATCTAGCGACCGGATCAAACCCTCGGTATAGATAGCAAACTTGCGAGTCGTCTGCAACAAAAGAATGAGCTCAGAAAAGAACCGAAACGTAAACTTGAGGAAATCCCTAACCTTATGCATGACCATCTCCATAGTGAAGGCCTCCCTAGCATAAGCACTATCGAAGTCATCGGCCTTAATCTCTCCATCTAGTATACGCTTGACCCGAATAACGTAAGCGGTGGTGGAAGAAGCGATATTGGTCGGGCCCGAATCGCTGAGAACGAGCTCGCCTTGACCTGATTGCCTAGTCGGTTCTGACCGGGCCCTCGAGTCAGTGCTGGAATCGTGGACCTTCTTCTTGCGCCGATCATCTCGACCCTCCCTCCTCGGAGGCGGAGACCTGCGCGGGGGCGAGGATCTGGGCGGAGGTGACGGGGGGTAACCAGAACCCCCGAACCTTCAGCAGCTACAGTCTTCGGAGTCGACCCCGAGCCCCTAGATCCTCCGACCTGAAGAGCTTCAGTAGTCGTCTTCTTACTCGGAGGCTAATCCTCGGTCGGGGCGGAAGTACTAACCTCCCGTGGCCGCTTCTGCGACATCATCGCAGCCAACAAGTCCTGTGGGTTCAACCCGGCCATATCAGCTGGAAGAACTTCCTTCTTGCCTCTGGAGTTACACCAGTGTTCGGCACCGACACTCCTCTTTCCGCGAACCGAAGCGTAGGTACGACTCTTTCGAGAATAGGCGATCTCTATCCTCGAATCCTCCTCGGACGTGAGAATAGTCTG
The DNA here is from genome assembly GCA_026898455.1 of Plectranthus barbatus. Lineage (NCBI taxonomy): Eukaryota > Viridiplantae > Streptophyta > Magnoliopsida > Lamiales > Lamiaceae > Plectranthus > Plectranthus barbatus. The sequence goes on from JAPKLW010003573.1 coordinate 8,018, forward strand.
CTTGTATCCTACAAAAACAACGAGCACGTGTCAAATATAAAACAAGAAAACACTTCACAAAATCAATCAAATTGGGAATCGCACTTATGGGCACACCGCCCTCCGCCAGAAACTCGGGGTCGGTGTGACTCATCTCCAACCATACCCATTGATTCTTCCACTTCGGCGTGTTTTGGGCGCACTTTGTAATCATCGCCTCGGCTAGCGAGTCTCTCTTCGAAAAATAATAATAACCGGCAGGGTATCGACCCAGCGATACAGGTAATGCCATTCGCGAAGGGTCGGATACCCGAGGCCAGCGTCGAAGAAGACCAGCAAGGTCCCGAGCATATGGCACCAGGCGATCGGCGCAAGTTGGAAGGGAGCTAATCCATACGTCTGGAGGACCGCTCGAAAGAAGGCATGAGCCGGCACCCCTATCCCATAGCGGATCACAGGAAGGAAGAAGGCGACCACGTCGGGTCATGGCGGGCGATCGCACCTATCAGTACGGCTCGGGAGAGTGTAGACCATCTTGTGACACGCCACGCCCATCGAGTGTCTCTTCACGTCGTCCTCGGTAGCAAGCGATATTGCCGTCCGCACTGGGTCGTCCGGTATGATTTGGTCCTTCTTGATGAAAGACCGATCCACTTCAATAGGTTCGTACGAACCTTCGCTATCTGCCTCGCCATCTCCTCCCAGACCTTCATACTCTCTTGCCTCATACATCTCTTCGGGCTCGAGGTCTTCGACGGGAGGCTCGCGAACGAACCGACCCACCTCAGAGTCGGCCTCATCTTCATGAAGCTACCCCCCGATCTCCGCCTCTGTAGAGCCGGAAGGAGAAGACTCCTCCTCCCAAATTTCAACGGACGATCCCATCACCCAACAATCAAACTGAAACAAACGTGACACCAAAAGAAATTTTGACGCATCAAAAATAGAGGTCCCCCGCAACCGAACGAAGAAAATAAGAAAAACACACGCAGGCAAAGAAATGGGAAAGAACCTCAAACCCGCAAAGCAAGGGAAAAGAAAATGGAACGTACACACACAAACAGACGAAAGGGAGAAAACCTCAAGAGGCGAATCAATTAAAACAAAAAACCCAACACAAATCAAATGAAGCAAGCAGTCCAAACCGAACACTCCATGCACGCGACCGCTCACTCGAGAACACGATAAACTACCAGACAAACCGCTTCACGTTACACCAACCCACAGATGATAATACGATCTGATCCCTGAAAGCAAGGTCAAGGCAGACATGATCGCGAATAAAAAACAATTCTCTATTCTGTTCAGATTCTTGGCATCACTCAAAGCCAATGTAACCGGTCAAAACGAAGGCAAGCATGAGCAAATAATCAGAAACTTCTTAAAGCTCAAGAACAGAGGCAATCAAGAATATCAACAAATCCAAACTACATGCGATCAACCAACCCAACCGAGTAAAGCAACGTGCAGGCAATATGCAACGAGGAAGTGTAATGTCGAAAACTTCCCAACTAAGCAAATCCCACAAATCGACGAACCCCACGACCAGCGAATGACAGACTCAAGTCCACAAATCGAAAGCAAGTAAAACGCGAAAGAATAAGACATGAATGTCCAAAAAAAAGCTACCTTGTCAACGTCCGGAATATCGGTCAAAGCGCCGGATTAATCGTTGGAACAGTCACGATCACAGTCGTCGGGATTGCAGTAATCGGAAGGAAGATGAAAACTTGAAGTCGAGAGTGAAAGTGACGAAATGAGGGGCCGATCGCCTATTTATGCAACGAAACCGTTCATCTCCTCCAATATGCCCATAAAGTTCCACGTATTTACGGCTATGCCATCGGCAAGGCGGAAAAATAAAAAACCGCCAAAGCCCAGGGGTCGATGTTGAGCCCTCACTAGGCACGCTACTGACCCGTATAACGGCTCGAATACGAACCATGGGGAAGAGGCTCTAACTCCCCATCGGAGTTAGTCTCTCAGGAAGTACCTCCCGGGCTCGAGGGAAGTCTCTTGGACACCTCGAATTTCCGCACTCTGTATCGAGTCTCAACTCATAGTTTTGATTCCATGGCCTGTCCCGGACAGACCCTACAACCAAAAGGGGCTATTGTTGGGGCCAGGCCCACGGTCCCAGGCCCAATAGACAAGTTGGCCCATGCAAACAAGTCCAACCCGGAAGACTGACTCACCAAAGCCAACGAGATGTTGATTCCGCCTAAGTCAAGGCCTCGCCACCGAGGACCAAAGCGCGTCGCCATCGAGGAGTGGAGCGAGCCGATGTCGAGGCGGTCTAGGAAGAAAAACCCTAGCTCACTGGCGGCGCCCAAACGCTGGAACCCTAACCTCCTCCGAAAAACCCGCAACCAGCCCGATATTCGCGGCGAGCCGCTGCAGTTTGACGCGTAGGGTTAGCTATTGCCCGCCTACCCCTATCCTGTCTATAAATAGGTGGAGGAGGTTCATTTTCTGGCATTCACTCTCGGATAACGAAACTAGCCGTCACTCTGCCAAATTTTATACAGATTTTGTCCTTCCTTACGACGAATATATTTGCATTGTTCCGTTCATTATTTATCTGTTCTCAATCGTTATTCTTCGTACATTTTCTTTATTACTCGTTATTATTTGCAATGTATCGATAAAATTCTAAGGGCTCCGTTTTCTCGTGAAATCGAACCTCAACATATATAATTAGTTTATTTATTGGATTACAATTAATTAGCAATAATTATATATATATATATATATATATATATATATATATATAATGCATAATATAATTTTTTTCAGTTACATTATTACTAAAATTAATTATTTTTTTGACTAATCTAAGAATTTATAATAAGATTCTTCATATTAAATTAAAATTAATTCGTATTCAAATGTAATTACTAATCTATAATAAAAAAATTTGACTTCAAAGATAACTTCTAGAATTAATAATAATAGAATATTTTTAATTATTCTTAAAATAGCTCTAGAGTAAATAAATTTCTTTTCCAGCCAGCTAAATCTATTAAAAAAATAATCATATAGTGATAGAAATAATTCAATATGAAAAAATAGGGTACATAAATGAAATAATTAATTAATATTTAACAACCAAAAAAAAAATATGTACAAATGAGAGATTTGAAGTTACAATTTATTGATTAATAATGGTAAAGTGTGTTGAGAGTGAATCAAATGTCACTACTACAAAATTTGCTTTTCCTCACCCCTCTTTTCTCACATTCCTACAAAATTGTTGTAATACTACATTATATTATGACAAATGTCAAGAAAAAGTAATATTAATATCTAATATATAATTAACTTAAATTAAAAAATAATATTAAAATATTAAGTACTTTACCTGACATTAGATATCAAGTGTAAGGTAAAGAAAACCCTCCATAACAAAAAGTATTCAATTTTTTGGGTGAATATCTCCTCCACAATTTTATCCAACATAATGTAATGTGAGGATAAGTTTTTTATTACTCCCTCCGTCCCGGTCAAATTGTCCACATTTGACCGGGCACAGTGACCAATGTATGTGAGTGGTAGTGGAATGAATATTTTATTAATGAGTGTAAAAAATTTACTATTTTAGGAAAGTAGACTAATATTGTGGGACAGACGAAAAAGGAAATGTGGACAATTTACTTAGGACGGAGGGAGTAGTTTATTGGAAATATTAAATTAAAAATAAAATATAATAAGGGAATATCGTACGCAATCTATATCTCATTTTCATCGATATTATCTCTGTTTAGCGTGTGTAACCCTCTCCACTCCTTTGTATCCTTCCATATACTCCTCACCTTCGTAATGCTTCCGTTCGCCTCGCTATCCTCGCTCGCTGCAGATGGTCGAAGAATTTGGCCTTCAAATCTTGATTCTAACCATCTCCAACGGAAGCCGATTGATTACCTCCAAGACAATCTTGGCGTTTTGTGACATCATTTGCCCCATTGTCGTTGTATCTTCGTCGCCGAGTGAAATTGCGCCATGTCTTTCTGAAATTCTGTAAGAACATTGCACCAGAAATTATTATTGAATTTCAAAATTATAATTTATCGCACCATAAACTTTATTATTTGTAATAGATCTCTTTTCTGATCCATGGAGTAATGCATTTGGCAATTACAAGTTTATTGTTTTTGTATGGATTAGTGTTAAATGCTTGTTACCATTGAAGGAAATGGGATAGTGATGAAAGTTTGTTTTATTAAGTGTAAGAGCAGCATATTACTAGTATGATCAGGACTTCTGAGTCTTGTAGGAGCTTAATTTAGGTTTTTTCATAAAATGAGTGATGTTTATGATGTGTTTAATCAGAAGAAATTAACTGCTTTTTGCATAGAAGTTTTCTGAATTGTGACACAGATGGTGGTCGAATGAGAAATCATGCGTTTGCAAAAAAAAAAAAAAAAAAAAAGTTAAAGAAAGATTGTGTTTTGTGGTGTCTGTCTCACATCTGAATTAGACTCTCAAGTTTCTTTTTTCTTGAATCTAATTATTTTAAGACTGTTTCTTGTTTGACTCTGAGTTTGATTAGCATTCGAATTCTATCTTGTTAATAATTTATCTATGGGACTATATAATCATGTCCATTCATCTATTCCACAATGTGGGTATATTAGTTTAGAGAACAATTTTAACTTTCTTGATCGCACTAGAATTCATAAGAGGACACATGATCAGATGTTTAACTTGCCTTGAATCTTCATTCATATAACCTTTTTTGTTGGAATATATTTTCACTGAAGATTAATATTTGAGGAGTCTTTGTTTCAGAAACAAATCATGTGGTTTGTGCACTTGTTTAATCATTTTTCCTAGTGTTTGATTTAGCATTTCTTGAGTTGTGTGTTATAATAGATACTGACTTAAACAAAAATAAGTGGTCTTGTATCACAATTCTTGCAGTTCTTTTACTTGTTGATCGAAGTGGTCAAGATTCTTTAGAGGGAAACTCTTTTTGTAACACAACAAGGAAAAACTAAATCGTTGATTTAATTTTAATTCTTTCCTTTTTAACCTAATGTTTGTTTTTGCACTGAAGATGTTTTGCCAACTATTGTTCTTCACTATGTCTGAATCCAGAAACTTCAACACAACTACAGAGATCAAAGGCATGGAAGCACCTAGGAGCAATAACCAAAGCACAACACATACAAGAGGAGTTCTAGGATGACATATTATCCTACCTCAAACCAAATAATGTAAGTGGATGAATTTGTAGGTGTAGACTACTTTATATCCTACATGAGAGTAAAAAATGCATGCTTAACTATTTAATTATTGCTTCATTTATTTCAGTTTGTGTAGGAAGCTAAATACTAGAAATTTTATGACGCACTTCAAGATGATAGTTAAGAGTATTGACTAAGAATTTCTAGTTTTACATTTGAGCGTAGTTAAGTTTATGAGTTATGGTCGTAAATATTCATAATTTATCAATGATATTGGAAATTTTTAGTATTTCTGGAGATTCCAATCAAGATATTTTGGTTGTTTATGGACTCTTGGACTCTTGAGATTAAAAGGTTACAATATCATAATTTATTGATGAACCTGAGATTCTTACTTAGAAGTCTGGCCTAATGCACCTGTAGGTGATTCAATATAAACAATACAATAGTATGGAATATTTTTCTTATCTTGCTTAATTGAGTGGTTAGAATGATTTTAAACCAATGTAATTTTCTTTATTATTGTTTAGTTCACAGGTTGAATTCGCTCAAGATGCTCTTGGTGCAAATATCATTTGGCCTAAACATTTGGTAGACAAACTTTCATTGTTTTTATTTTAAGCAAACTAACTTATTATCACTTATTAATTATTGAGCATTGATATATTTACTATTATTTTCTTAAAAGGTTTTTATTTACACTGAAGAATGAAGAAGGCAATTTATTTTGTTTGGTAGTACTTCGACGTTATTCATTAAAAACATTGAATGATAATATTTTATTGTTTAGGCTTATACCTCCGGTTAATGAGTCATATACTATCCTTGCATTGATTATCTTAAAGCTTGGTGAACAATTTTTCATGTTAATACATACGTTGTTGAATGTATTCACGAATATTGATTTTTTTTCCTTTTCTATGCAATATTTGTAAGTTATTTGGTAAATTACAAAAATCACTTTTGTTGGACATGGTATTTATAAGACAATATTGTACTACGCATATTTATTGTAGTATTTAGTGTGAGTTTAAATGACTTTATGTACAATGAATGTTGCTATCAAAAATAGTTTTAGTGACAATAAAATTTGTTATCTTAAATTCCTTTCCCAACATATATACATTTGTATCGTAAGACTTTTTACTCACAGTGAATGTTGTTATTTTCGATTTATTTCCCAATAGGTAAACCTATAAAGTAAGATTCATTTTCCCAACAAATAAATATGTCATAATATTTATATTATCTTGACATTATTACCATTATTATAAGTCTCCATTCTATAGTGACATTTATTGGGACAATAAATTGTAATAGCATCAGCATAGTAATATGTGCCACAATAGTTTTTATTTAGTGACATCTAAACCTGTTAGTACAACCTTATTTTGTGGAAGTGTGAGTTGTAGTCTAACAATACCATTCAATTTGAGTAGTTATGAGAAGAATTTCAACGCTGAATCTTTTTCAACTTTAATTTAAAATATAATACACAAATGTATGTAAATGATACAGACGATAAATGTAGGGGTGAACATGAGTCAAGCCGGCTTGCGACCTACTTGAGATCAGCTCGAAAAAAATCAAATCAACTCGAGTTCGAGCTACTCAAGTAGTTGTTGAGCTTAAGCTTCATGATACTCGATTCGATAGACTCGCGAGCCTTATCGAGCGCAAGCTTAAATCGAGCCCGAGTCAAATTTGGATTCGAGCCAGACTCACTAGCCTTATCGAGCTAAATATAATTAATTTATTATTTAATACTACCTCCGTCCCGCGCTATTAGTCTCATATGGTTTCGGCACAAGAACCAATGTTTGTGAGTGTAGTGGAATTAATATTTTATTGATGAGTGTGAAAAAGTTTGTCATTTTAGGAAATGAGACTAATAGAGTGGGACAGACCAAAAAGGCAAATGAGACTAATAGAGTGGGACGGAGGTAGTAATAAATAATTTACATTTTTTATTAAAATTTAAAATAAATTAAAATAATCAAGCTTGATAGAGCCGAGTTGAGCTTGACGAGTTTGGCATCAAATCGAGCTCGAGCATGGCCATACTCGACTCAACTTTTGATCACCCTAATATAAATGGTTGTGAAGAGTGTAGGGAGAAATAGGAAGACAAATAAGATTATAACAAAAATGAGATTAGTTAAGTAATTTGAAGTGTGAGTTTTAATCGATTGAATTTTAATATTTAAGAGGTATATATCCATTAAATAAATAAAATTGATAATTTAATAATATAATTATTGAAAAAATATATATATACATCCAAGAACTAGTATGCAATCAAACCAAGAACTTTTAAGTAATATATTCACAAAGTAAACTACTTAATATTCATAAATTTATTTAATAATGTATCCAACAAACTTAATTAGTTATTCATAAAAAGGAAGTACTAAACTCAATCATAATAAACTGAAAGAGCAACTAACAATTGTCAAACTTTTGCCAATAAAGTATTGAAGCTACTACTTAACGACGAGCAACTATCTTCGTCACTCTTTCTGCCACTTTGCAACTAACTTCATCGTTCATAAATGTAAATTGAGATCTGTTAAAAAAAAAAAAATGTAACATTACAATATATCGAGCTACTTTCTCGAACTAGATATTGATACTATACTTCAACATATACAATATACCCTTGCTCACTTCATTGCTACACATAATCCGTACATTTGCGGTTCATTACATCAATATTTGAGTGATCGGTGAGATTCAATTCAATATACGGTATGGAAAAAAAAAGCCTAGTATACCTACCCAAACTATCCTTAATTGGAATAGTAAATAAGTATAAAGTCAAATAGTGTTCTTTTGTTCCTCCCTATAAGAATAAATAGAAAATGAATTCAAAGCTCTAGCTATTGCACCAATTAGATTCAAATAAAATTATGATGTTATATATTACATAATTTAAATTTATAATTTTTAAATATGCATGTTTTAATAGATAATAATTTGAAGATTGATTAGAAAGTTTATATAAATTGTATATGGTACTATTCAGTCATTTGAAAAATAAATTAATAGCTCGCAACTCAAACAAATTGATCTTAGGAATTGAAATCACTACTGCACCAATTTGATTCTAATAAAACTGTGATAAACAAATATCCAACTCAATTCACAACTCCTATCACAGATTATTCAAACGTGAGGACTGAAGTCTACAACACGCATTACGATTTGGCGATCGAACAACTCTTTCTTGGATGTTTTCCTCACACGATAAGTACGCCGGACCCAAAACGCTCCGACGATGCTGACAGTGACGGCAACTACTGTCCATATAACAGCAGCGAGTGACTGTGTTTCCGTATTGGGAGAGATCACCATTAGGGAAGCTCCATAACTCACTGCTATAGATGCCACCGACACCCACATTATGTGCATTACAGCCACCGTCACCAGAATGTGTACGGATGACAGTCTGGTGGTGAGCAGGAAGATTATGATCATGGATGATGCAAAAGCTACGGTGTTGGCACGTATAAAGTGTTTGTATATTTTAGGATGCGTATACGCCATGATGGCTGCGCCTGCTCTGTGCGTTGATGAGTCGTCCTGCCACACGCCGCTCGGGGGACTGACTAGGGCCTGAAACGCCATGGTTGCGATTAGGATCGAAATCACCATTCCAATCTCCTTGAATCTGTCGAGGGATTGGGGTGATCCTCTCCACCACCATGTTCGAAGGATATCTTTGATTTTTGAGGTAGTCTCATCGAGAGGAAACTCTTCCAAGATATCTAGCGCTGTTTCTCCCTTTGAATTCCTTTGGCTCTTCTCTATGATGTTTTTTTCCACCAAGTATTGAATGATCTATGTTTTATGGAAATTCATGCCAAGATCAACTCAAGATATTAATTTATAATGGAATACTTGTAAAAAAAGATATCTCAGAAAGTTATTTACCTCATATTTCTTGCACCTTGCAGCTAAATGTAATATTGTATCCCCATCATCATCCTTTACGCAGATAAGCTCACCCAATCTCTTCACCAGAACTTCCAATGCCTTAACATGACCATGCTTCACGCATATATGCAACACAGTCTGCCCGCGATCCACCTTCTCCCTTGCGGGAGATGGATCTTTATAAACGAGAGTATGTAGAACGTCAAGATTCCCACACATGGCTGCAACATGAATCGGGTTCATGCCATGGCAGTCGCGGAGCCAACACATTTCAGGGGCTTTTATTAATAGATCAAAGGCGATTCTGGTGTGCCCTTTTGCTGCTGCAATGTGAAGAGGTGATGATTTTTGGCTATCGAGCTGTCGAACTAGCTGCGGGTTTCTTGTCAGCACTAGGACGATCGCTAGGTTTCCCTGCAACACTGCTATGTGTAATAGAGGAGTTACGTTTGGATACAAAAATGAAACTCTGTCTAGAAGATGTGGATCTTCATCCACCAGCTGCTCACAAGTTACTGCATCCCCTGTAAAGACAGCGTCGTAGAGTTTCCCATCTGTATCTACAACAGACGACATTAGTTGGCAGTGAAAGAAAGATGGAAGTATTTGGTATGAATTGAAAGTATGCAAGACACAATATCAAAGGAAGAAGGAGGTGGGTTTTATAACGCGCAGACACATTCGTTGAAATTTCCGTGAAATCACATCCTTCCTTCCTACAACTATTCGCGCGTGATTCTGGACTGGACCTATAGTTTTTCCATAAAATATTTTATTTCTTGCTTATGTTTCTTGTCAACCATTCTCTAATATTGGTCAACTATAAAAAAGTTTTATAATTTTTTCGTCACTTAAATATACCATAATGTTTGATATTATTAATTAAAAATACCATCCGTTTTGAAAAATACCTCAATATTTTTTCCATCACTAAATTATACCTTAAAGTTTGATTCTTTCAATTAAAAATATCCTCCATCACTAACGGTGTTAAAATTTTGATGACTTATCAGTTAAATGACATTTATATATTTTTAACGAATGACTCATGAGAATTTTAACACTCTTAAGGACAAAGGGTACTACTAATTGACCGAATCAAACATTTCGAGTATAATTCAATAATATAAAAAAACATTAGGATATGTTAAGGTTCTTCTCATATAAAAAACTGCATGTTTCAACCACTTTAAGTTGACCAAAACTCTTTTACTCCAAGTTGCAGTATATATATAATGGCAAAAACTTGCGTTAGGCAGACCTAAACGGTTTAGGCGGGTTTTATCCTACCCAAATGGGTTCACCCATCCCAAATAGGGTATATTATATGGGTTTGGGCTTGGGTTAATGGATAAAACCCGCCTAAAGCTTGGGTTAATGGATAAAACCCGCCTAAATCATTTAGGCCTGCCTAACCGAAGACCTTCCCATATATAATACTTTCACTTCCAGAGCTAAAGCAAAAGAGACATGGCATGCATAACACTTTAATTGAACCTACTGAAATATATAAAAACATATTAAGAGGTAGACTAAGTTCATATGTTAAAAATGAGGTTTATATTAATGATTGAATATTAGCTTTTAGACTGAAGTTACAGCAAAAATAAAAGCACGCTACCTATGACTAAAATGTCATGAGTTCGAGCTTCCATGGGAACATGTGGAGTGTGTGTTTAATTTATGTAAAAATTTTAAAAAAAATAATAAAGCCCTAGCAAAAGAAAACATTCTCCCGCCCGAACAAAATTACCCAAAATAATGTACACGTCATGGAAATAAATTATAAATTAATATTTAATATTGCAATGCTCCATCAATTATAGTAACTGACTAATTAGCTTAATTAGGTTTATTAATTAATCATAATCTAGGGCTAATTCATCAAGTAGTTGTGTATTAAGTGTATAATCCTCACAATTTATTTTCCATTTGACTCTTTAGAGATCATTTTCTATCTATGAGCTAAGTTGTTCAAATAAGCTTTCATTATTCGGGTAGTTGTTTTAGAGTAACATTGAACATATTTAGTTTTATCACATTTGTAGTCATTGTATATTAGATTTTGTTTGTTACTATGGATTTTGCCCCATTGTTTGTAAGGAGTATTTCATCAACTATTCATTCGTGTATTTCTTACACTCAATTTTGTGAATTTTGATACTTAAATATGATAAAGGTGTTTTACAATTTATCATATTTTGCAATTTTTATATTGTAAATTCTTTCCTACGTGTACATGAGTGAAATTTCAATTTCAAGTTTACACATCCTGTTTAAAATTTATATTATTATTAATGTATTAAATAATTATAATTTGTGTCAGAATAAAGGGAAAAAAATTGGGCCTAAAAGCATTGGTAATTTTTTTTTCTTTTTTCTATTTGCATTCATCTATTTATTTTTCTAACTTAAAGAATGAATATATATTTCCATATAAGAATAAGTTAAAAAGGAGACACCCACTTTTATTATTTGCATGTTTATTATAAGAGGAAATATATGAAAATAGCCATTTACATTATTTAAAAATCCTAAATAGCCATTGTTATATATATCTTCAAAAAATAGCCAAAATAGTGTTATCTTCCACAAATACCCTTACTACTAATCTATTATTTGCAACGTTTTGAATTTTACCAAACATTATTACAATTATTATCTCATTTTTACTTGAATTAATATTTTTATTTTTGAAATTATATTTATAATAAATAGAATAATAAAATTTTGGAATTAAATTTATAAAAATAAAATAATAGGATTTACAATTGGAGATTAAATTCTTTTTAATCGCAAACTCAATCTCATTGACGATTTATTAAAGTTACGATTTATAAAGAATTTGAGATCCCATTTGTGGGTGTAAATAAATTTGATAATTTATTTGCAAAATTTCAGTTATAAAAAATACATTTAAAATTATTTATCTTAATTTAATTGAAATATTTATCTTGCCGTTTGATATTGAATATTTATTACCTTGTGTTCGATTTTTTTCCTTTAAAAGCTTTTTTTTTTTAATTCCGTATTTCATAGTATGTAACAATAATTTTATAAACAAATGCGAATTGTTTGCATAATCATAATAAATAATTATAATTTTATAATCATGTAGCACTTATTTTAATAATAAATAAAAAAATATAAATACATGATCATAAAATTGAATAAAACCATCATAAATTTAAAAAATAACAAATACAAATCACAAAAAAAAATATATGTGTGATCTCTGTATATGATTTTAATTCTAAAAGAGCCAAAATATTTATAAAAAATGCTAGAACATGTATTTTATTTGATTAATTCATGATTTGTATTAACATGTCTAAAAAATAAGGGTAATAAATGGCTATTCTTTAAATGTGTACATAAAAGTGGCTATTTAAGGTTTTTGAATAGTAAAAATGGTTATTTAAGGTTTCCACTCTTATTATAACATCATTTAAAACATCATTTAACTATGAGATAATGTTATAGACCCTATTTGGCAAGATGATGATTGGTATAAGAGGGAAAAACGCCAAAACAATAATAATTATAATTTATTCTAATAAATTATAAAATATTCTTATAGGATCTCCTCCATATTAAATCTAAAATTTATTATAAATAGATAAAAGTAAGATAGATTATTACATATCGTTTTACATATAAAAGATTATTGGGGTTGTTCGATTCCGGACTAAATTATTTCAATTGTTTAGGAAATTTGTTAGAAATTTCGTCATTTTATATTATTTTCGTGGATCAAAGTATGTAAAAGCCATCTTAGTATCTCTAGATTAGTTTCAAAATGTAAAGTCCTGTATCGGCTTGGTAATCGAGTTATAAGTTGGAGCTAATCTGAAGACTAGACTGATGAATCAGTCTGGAATGCGCAAGACTCAACAGACTAAGGTTCGGACCGAACTTACAAGTCTATTATACAAGAGTATGGACCGATAAGTTTGGGATTCGCCATGTATGGGATCAGCCAGTATGGTCTTATCAAATATATCAAAGTTACCAGTATAGAGACCAGGCACATACTAATGGATGACGTCACCAGCATGTACTTGCAAGTGTGACGGCACCAGCATGAATTTCAAAGCTTCCCAGTCCCTATGTAAAGAGACAAGAGAATCATTTGACGAATGTACTGGACAAGTACAAACTTTAAGAATTGGAGATTTCTTAAAGTCTGCAAGCACAAGGCTTCAATCTTGATACCTAAGACAGTCAGTCCGAAGATTCCTCAAATTGACAAGATTGTTGTTCTCACAAAAAAAGGAAAAGTTGTTGATGTCAGAAAAAGGCGAAAAAGGTACTGAATATTTGGAAAAAGCACCACCTACCCGCCTATCGCAGCAGTCAACAGAGACATCCGATTGGACATCATCCAATCTATCTCTAACGGACATTTATTTCAAACCTTCAACCTCACGACTATAAATACTGGAGGATCTCCAACTTAAAAAAAAACATGAACTGAACTTGCGATTTTCAAAGAGCCGAAACTCTGTCAAATTCACGACATAATTATTTGAGGCATTCAAGCTTTCTATGTGTCACTTCTATGAACACGAGACTCAGAACTTCCGAGTTCTTGAGTTATTTTCAATGGTCTTTATTTTCCTCAGTGAACTTACATGATCTTGTGTAATTAGCAAGCTTGTGCAATCTCTCATTCACTTCAGATTTTTGCTTTGAACTTACTTGAATATATTAATTGAGAAATATCTCTCCCAGCTTGAGGGGGGAGATCTTAAGTAAAGTAAGCTGAGTTTGAGGGGAACCTTCTCTGAATTTATAAACTGATAGTTCTTATACTTGTAAAAACTGGGAAAGTTTTTTTTCCCTCGTCAGCTTAGTGTAGAGATGGTTTTGATACACCAAAAAGGGAAAAAATATTAAGAAATTTGTTACAAACTATTCGCGCGTGATTCTTCCATAAATTATTTTATTTCTTCGTATGCTTCTTGTCAACCACTCTGTATATAAAAACTTCACGTTTCAACCACTTTCGTTTGACCAATACTTTTTTACTCCAACTTACAGTTTTTAAAAAATAATAATAATAAAATACATTAATTTAAATTTCATCCATTTTAAGTATTTCATTAAGCTCGAATATCCCTCAGTCTTTAAGTGGGTAAAAGATATGGACATACAATTTTCAATTTAAATTTAATATTAAATCTTATTTGTAATATCAAGCATAATATACTCTTCTCAAAAAAAAAAAAAAAGCATAATATACTAAGCATCTTGCCTATATTCAAAAATAAAAATCTGTGAATAATTCTCCGCTCGAGACGTAAGTGAATTAAATATTTTACCAATATCTAATACATTGTGGACTCGAGCTAGTAGGTTACAATATCTTAAAAATTGAGGGTACAATTAATTAGATTACAATATCATGCAAATTAAATTACTACTTGTTTAACTTATGCAATTTGAATCACGGTTGTAGAATTTGCTATACGCTCTGTACGGTCACATACCACCTAGCGCTTAGGCGATCTGCACGAGATTAGGTGGGGCCTAGGCGGATAATAGATTTATTTTATTTTTATACTATATATAAATATAAGAAATAAAAATATTACAACAAATATATTTTTTACATTCAGATATCCTAAAAAATGAACAAAATATTCAACATTTATAAGTTTAAATTGCAAAAAATATAATATTTGATGGAATTACAAAGTTGACGATTCTCTTATCATAAGGGTGAGGAGACGAAAAGTCGAGCAAGAAATTTGCGAGGGTTATTTTTTTGGAAACCCTTAAGCTTTACCATAATAATATTAGAGGAAATAATTAAAAATAGCCAAATTTTATGTTGACATTCAAAAAAATAACCACCCTTATGAAAAACTACATAAAATAGTCAAAGTATACTTTCTCTTTCAAATATGTCTTAGTCAACCAATCACTATTTTCGGTTTGTGTGAAAATTCTTACAAAATACTTATTTTATTATTATACATTTAGAGTTCTATTTTAAAAGTAATAATGCACCAATAAAATATTAGGAAAAATATTTTCAGCTTGAGTTCTATATTTTCGAATACTTTCGCAGCAAGCTTCGAGTTGTCGGCTTTCCACAATCTCGCTTGAGGGGGGATATTAGAGTAGATATGTATGGAGATATACGCAATAAAGATATATCCATATCTTCTTAGATTTATTCATAGAATTATATATTATGTATATCTCTAGATAGTATATCATATCTTGTAAACTCTATATATACACGTCTCAAAACATTATTTTCTGAGGCAAATATTGTTGGTCTATCAATTGGGATTGGGACTGGGACAATGTATGATATAATAATAAGTGGTGAATAAGTATAATAAAGTCAAAGAGTACGTTCCTCCCAACAAGAATAAATTGATATTATGAATAGAAAATGAATTCAAAGCACTATTGCACCAATTATGATGTTATATATTACTCAATTTAAATTTATATGCATGTTTTAATAGATAATAATTTGAAGATTGATTTGAAAGTTTATATAAATTGTATATGGTATTCAGTCATTTGAAAATTAAATAAATAGCTCGCAGTTCAAACAAATTGATCTTACGAATTCAAATCACTACTGCACCAATTTGATTCTAATAAAACTGTGATAAACAAATATTCTACACAATTCACAACTCCGGAGTTGTGAATTGTGTAGAATATACCAATTAGATTGAAATAAAACTTGATGTTAATTAGGAATCTATATATTACTCAATTAAGTTTTTTCATTCAAGACTTTCTGGCATATGAATATTAAATATGCATTTTAATCCATAATAATTTGAAGATTAATTTGAAAGTTTATATAAATTATTAATGGTCTTCGGTCATTTGAAAATTACTTACATAGCTCTCAATTCAAACAAATTGATGTAAGGAATTCAAATTACTATTGCACCAACTAGATTCTAATAAAACTGTGATGAACAAATATTCAACCCAATCCACAAACTCCGATTACAGATTATTCAAACATAAGGGGTGTTGGATATAGCATCCATTACAATTTTGGGATTGAACAAGTCTTTCATGCGTGTTTTCCGCACACGATAAGTACGCCGGACCCAAAACGCTCCGACGATGCTGATAGTGACGGCAACCACTGTCCATATAACAGCAGCGAGTGATTGTGTTTCCGTAATGGGATTGGAAGAGATCACCATTAGGGAAGCTCCATAACTCACTGCCATAGATGCCACCGACACCCACATTGTGTGCATTACGGCCACGGTCACCAGAATGTGTATGGATGAGAGTCTGGTGGTGAGCAGGAAGATTATGATCATGGAAGATGCGAAAGCAACGGTGTTAGCACGTATGAAGTGTTTGTATATTTTGGGATGCGTATACGCCATGATGGCTGCGCCTGCTCTGTGCGTTGATGAGTCCTCCTGCCACACGCCGCCGGGGGGACTGACTAGGGCTTGAAACGCCATGGTTGCGATTAGGATCGAAATCACCATTCCAGTATCTTTGAATCTGTCTAGGGATTGGGGTGATCCTCTCCACCACCATGTTCGAAGGATATCTTTGATTTTCGAGGTAGTCTCATCGAGAGGAAACTCTTCCAAGATATCTAGGGCTGTTTCTCCCTTGGAATTCCTTTGGCTCTTCTCTATGATGTTTTTTTCCACCAAGTATTGAATGATCTATGTTTTAGGAAAATTCATAATGAGCTCAACTCAAAATCTACTATCTATATCTACATACAATATTAAAAGAGAATAGTCTCTCTTAACTGTTCCCGCCAAATTATATAACTCAATTTTTATTTATTTTTCTTAAATTCTATTATAATATAAATATATAATAAACAATAATAAAAATATAACAAAACTATATTTATGATTTTTCTTTAAAATATTAGATCTTATTAATTTATTATGTTTTTAAATAATACAAATATAATATTTTATGAGATCATATTTAAATTAAATCTCATAAATTTTGTCTAATACTTCTTTTTATTTTTATTAAATTTATATATATAGTTTGACGTATAATATAGTTGAATAAAAATTAAATATATGTAAAATAAATTTCTAAAATATGCTAAGATATATAATTTTCTTAATTATATCTTAAAATTATAAATTAAAACATGTATTCGATTCGCATATCGCGAGTGCAAATCTAGTAATATATTAAATAAAAATAGTGTGGTTATAACTATTCCAATCTAATTATTTTTCATTAATTGAATTGTTGTTTTTTATTTTCTGAATTGTTTATTTATTTGTTTGCTTAAATTTAGTAACAGTTATTAGCATGAACTAATTTTTTCCACTTCAAAATGATATTATTCAAATTTCAGAAAATATATATGATATCATAACAAATTAATTTTAATTATATTTATCAAATTTTAGAATATCTAAATAATAACTTTATATTATTATTTTATTGATAACAATGGTGATTAATATTAAATATTTTTTTTGGATAATCACTAAAAATACGTATAAATATATAGAATATTATAAATTATATTCAAATATTATAAAATAATGTATTATTTAATATATATTAAATCACGCGCGGGTGTAAAATCTAAGTATTAATTAATAATGGAATACTTGTAAAAAAAAATCTCATAAATGGATATAAAGTTATTTACCTCATATTTCTTGCACCTTTGCAGCTAAATGTAATATTGTATCCCCATCATCATCCTTTACACAGATAAGCTCACCCAATCTCTTTACCAGAAATTCCAATGCCTTAACCCAACCGTACTTCACGCACATATGCAACACCGTCTGCCCACGATCCACCTTCTCCCTCGCAGGAGATAGATCGTTATGAATGAGATTTTGTAGAATGTCAAGATTCCCACACATGGCTTCCACATGAATTGGGTTCATGCCATGGCAGTCGCGCCGCCAACACATTTCAGGGGCTTTCGATAATAATATAGAGGTGATTGTGGCGTACCCTTTTGCTGCTGCAATGTGAAGAGGTGATGATTTTTGGCTATCGAGCTGTCGAACTAGCTGCGGGTTTCTTGTCAGCACTAGGACAATCGCTAGGTTTCCCTGCAACACTGCTATGTGTAATAGAGGAGTTACGTTTGGATACAAAAATGAAACTCTGTCTAGAAGATGTGGATCTTCATCCACCAGCTGCTCACAAGTTACTGCATCCCCTGTGAAGACAGCGTCGTAGAGTTTCCCATCTGTATCTACAACAGACGACATGTAGTTGGAAGTGAAAGAAAGATGGAAGTCTGTGGTATGAATTGAAAGTATGCAAGACACAAAATCAAAGGAAGAAGGAGGTGGGTTTTATAACGTGCAGACACATTCGTTTAATTTTCCGTGAAATCACATCCTTCCTTCCTACAACTATATGCGCGTGATTCTGGACCTATAGTTTTTCCATAAAATATTTTATTTCTTGCTTATGTTTCTTGTCAACCATTCTCAAGAAAAAGGGAGAATTATGAATTATAGTCTCTAATATTAATCAACTATAAAAAAGTCTTATAAATTTTTCATGTTTGATATTATTAATTAAAAAGGCCAAAACATCAAATCTAGGACAAACTATTGACCTTTTTTCAATTCTAGTACGAACTATACATATTCTCTGTTTTATGTCCAAACTTTCCAAAATCATCCAATTCTAGTCTGCAAAAATATTTCGGCGTCGGAAAGCTGACTGGACAACCGGAAATCCTAGTCATATTAAAAAAAAAATATCAATTAAATCCACATCATAATATTTCATTCCACATCATAATTATTTAATTCCAGATAAATAATTATTATTAAGAATAAATAATTAAAAAATGATTTGAGACCCTTTTTCCAAAACCCTCTCTTCGTTCACCCCCTTCCCCTTTCCCTTTCCCTTTCCCTTTCCTTCGACGGCGCTGAAGCAAACGACGGACGGCAAGAATCGACGGAGGCGGCGGCGAAGACCCAACCCCAGCCCCAGGCGCGGCGGCGGCG
>JAPKLW010003573.1:27201-39281 GCA_026898455.1 Plectranthus barbatus
TTTTTTTTTTTTTTTTTTTTTTTTTTTTTTTTTTTTTTTAAATTTTTGTGGCTAAAATATACACACAAACTACTACCCAAGATTGTGTGAAACGGGTGTTGCCTTCAGCTCGTCACTGCCGAGGTAAGTTAGTAATTAACTGAAATTGACAGCCTCGCACATGAACTGAAATTGTTGACGAAATTTAGTTTGCAGACCTGAAATAAATTAAGTTTTGAGCCTCATTGTTTTGTTTTAATGAACTGAAATTTCCCAGATTTAGTTTGACAGCCTCGTGATGGTTGGTACATTGAAGGCTATTTGCATGTTCATTGTTGAGTAATTGTGGTGGTTGTTTTGCATTTTATTGATCTTGTGGATTTTGCATGTTCATTGAAGAGTTAGAGATGTTCTTATTGACTTAATTTCAAGGAAGAGAATTGTGGAAGAAAAGCTTCAATTGACTCGAAAACAGCTTGATGATGGAATTAATGTTCGAAGGGAGAATGAGAAGTTGAAGCAAGAATTAAGAGCATTGAAGATGAAGTTTATTTTGCTCGTTATATTTCTTTGTTTTATTTTGGTCTATGTAATTATTTCCTAGACTAGATGTATCTTGAGGATTCACAACATTGAATTGAGACTATTTATTGCTACGGTTAAATTTCCTGTTTGAATACTACTGAGAAGCAAGCATTCTAGCCAAATAATGTTAAACCTGCTGATTTTATACAATGTTGTGGTCCTTGTGGATGTACTCTGTTGCTGATTTTATACATTGTGCATAAAAAGTGAATCAAAAACATATAAAATCCATTAATTACTAGTTAAGGAAACTCATTATCTTAGTAGAGCCGGTTGTGGGATAATTGATTGGAGATGGGGATTTTAATTTAAAAAATAAACAGAAGCAGCCAGCACAGAAGCAGAAGCAGCCAGCATAAGCCATCACATTAAAAAATAAGAAAATGAAAAGATCCACTATTTCGTACAAATGAAATATAGAGAAACTAAACAAAACCACACTGGGAAAACTTTGAACACAATGCTAAGCCCGAATGTTTCTGTTGCACATTAAGATGATTGCAAAAGACAAAAGGGAGGCTGAGCCATGAGCTGCATAAAAGTTGTAATCCATTGTCGAAGCATGCTGCGCTTGTTGTTGCCCCCGCTGCAGCTTCAGCCATTAAATTCATATAAAAACATTAGCAACATTATGCAATAAATAACATATATCAATTTCAGCCACAGAAATTTAAAAAAAAAAAAAAAAATGAAACAAAGAGACCGCCGCCGTACCTGGGCCGCCAACATCTTCACCGCACCGCCGACGTCTTCGCCGCCGCTGCGCCTGGGGCTGGGGTTGGGTCTTCGCCGCCGCCTCCGTCGATTCTTGCCGTCCGTCGTTTGCTTCAGCGCCGTCGAAGGAAAGGGAAAGGGAAAGGGGAAGGGGGTGAACGAAGAGAGGGGTTTTGGAAAAAGGGTCTCAAATGGTTTTTTAATTATTTATCCTTAATAATAATTATTTATCTGGAATTAAATAATTATGATGTGGAATTAAATATTATGATGTGGATTTAATTGATATTTTTTTAATATGACTAGGATTTCCGGTTGTCCAGTCAGCTTTCCGACGCAGGAATATTTTTGCAGACTAGAATTGAATAATTTTGGAAAGTTTGGACATAAAACAGAGAATATGTATAGTTCGTACTAGATTTGAAAAAAGGTCGATTGTTTGTCCTAGATTTGATGTTTTGGCCAATTAAAAATATCATCCGCTTTCAAAAATACCACAATATTTTTTCCATCACTAAATTATACCTTAAAGTTTGATTCTGTCAATTAAAAATTCTCTCCATCACTAACGGTGTTAAAATCTTGATGATTTATCAGTTAAATTATACGTGACATTTATATATTTTAACGAATGACTCATGAGAATTTTAACACTGTTAGGGACAAAGGGTATTATTAATTGACCGAATCAAACATTTCGGTTATAATTCAGTCATATAAAAAAACATTAGGATATGTTTTATATGAAAAGGTATTCTTAATTGACAAAATCAAATATAAGGGTATAATTCAATTATAGAGAAATATTAAGGTTCTTCTCATATAAAAAACTGCATGTTTCAACCACTTTCAGTTGACCAAAACTCTTTTACTCCAAGTTGCAGTATATAATGCTTTCACTTCCAGGGCTAAAGCAAAAGAGACATGGCATGCATTAAACATATATTGAGTTGAGCCTACTGAAATAAAAACATATATAGAGGTAAACTAAGTTCATATGTTAAAAATGAGGTTCATATTAAATGATAGACCAATAATATTTGCCTCAATAATGAATGTATTATTGATCATGTATTTATAGAGTTTACAAGATATGAATAAAAGAATAAAAGATACAAGATATGAATGAGATATCCTAATCCTATTGAGAATTGGAAATATCTTTAGTATGCATATCTGTAATCATATCTAGTCTAATATCCCCCCTCAAGCGAGATTGTGGGAAGCCAACAACTCGAAGCTTGCCACGGAAGAATTCAAAAAGAGGACGAGGTAGTCCTTTGGTGAAGACATCGGCGATTTGCTGAGAAGAAGAGACAAATTCAGTCCGAATCTTGTTTGCTTGGACAAGCTCGCGTACAAAATGATAGTCGATATCGATGTGTTTAGCGCGCTTGTGTGCTACCGGATTTTGGGAAAGGAAAATAGCACTGTTATTGTCACAAAATAAAGCTGGCGAACTCGATGGCTTGAGATGAAGTTCATGAAGCAGATTAGTAAGCCAGATAACTTCTGATGCAGTATTAGCCATAGCCCTGTATTCCGATTCACAGCTGGATCGAGAGACAGTGGGTTGTTTCTTCGCACTCCAAGAGACTAGATTACCTGCAAGAAAAATAGCATAACCGTATGTAGAGCGTCTAGTGTCCGGACAGCGAGCCCAGTCAGCATCTGAGTAGGCTACAAGACTGAAATTGGCGCTGCGGGTGAACTCCAGACCGTGGTTAAGGGTGCCCTTAACATAACGAAGGATGCGCTTGACCGTCTGAAAGTGGTCGATCGTCGGAGAGTGAAGAAACTGGCTTGCCTGGTTAACTGCAAAGGAGATGTCTGGACGTGTAATTGTCAAGTACTGCAAAGCACCTACCAAGGAGCGATAAAGTGTCACATCGGAGAACAGTTCGCCCGCTGACTCGAGGGTCGTACCGGCGGCAAGCGGAGTGGCGACAGGCTTGGATTGCAAGAGGTCTGAGCGAAGAAGAATATCACGTGCATACTTTGCTTGCGATAGAAACAAGCCATCTGTCGTGTAATGAACTTCCAGACCAAGAAAATAGTTAAGACTGCCCAGGTCCTTAATAGAGAACTCACGATTCATGTCGGAGATGAGGCGCGTAATAGAAGAGGGATCATTACCAGTCACAATGATGTCGTCCACATACACGAGAAGATATAGAGCCACAGTACCTTTGGAGAGAATAAACAAGGAAGTATCCGACTTGCTGCAGAGAAAACCAAGGCGAACCAGATAGTCGCTGAGGCGCTGAAACCAGGCACGGGGAGCTTGTTTTAGGCCGTAGAGAGCTTTTGATAACTTGCAGACATGATTCGGAAACTGAGCATCGGAGAAACCAGGGGGTTGCTCCATGTATACAGGAGAAGAAAGACAACCATTGAGAAAAGCATTCTTGACGTCAAGCTGATGGAGAGGCCAGCTGAAATGAACAGCCAAAGAAATAACGACCCGGATGGTGGTGGCTTTAACAACCGGACTGAATGTGTGAGAGAAATCAAGGCCAGGCAGTTGGGTGAATCCTTGAGCCACGAGCCTTGCTTTGTATCGATCAACTGAGCCGTCGGGAAGAAATTTTGTTCGAAACACCCACTTGGATCCAATGATGTTGGCATCAGAAGGGCGGGGCACCAGAGTCCAAGTGCTGTTTTCGCGTAGAGCAGACATTTCTTCCTCCATTGCTGCCATCCAGTGAGAGTGCTTAGCTGCAGATTTGAAACCACGAGGTTCTGTGCTAGACAAAAGAGCAACATGAAGAGCAGTGTTAGTAATATAAGTAACATATCGTGGTCTAAAGATACCGGCCTTGGCTCGAGTGACCATAGGATGAGTAGGTTGGACGGGTGGTGTAGGGACGGGATTAGGGTTTGGAATAGGGTTAGGTTCTACAACCGGAATAGCTGGAGGGGCATCGGAGGGGCAGATGGGACAGTGGGAAGACGTGGAAGGGGGGTGAGGGTTCGAGCATGATGGGTGCGGCATTTGGGTCGAAGGAGGTGAGGACGGAACCAAGGATGGTTCGATGAATGATGAGATTGGGATGGAGGGGAAGGGCGACGGAAGTGAAGTAGAGACAAAGGGAAAGTGTTTCTCATCGAACCTTGCATGACGAGTGATATAGATACGCGTCGTAGCAGGATCGAAGCACTTAAAACCCTTGTGAACAGATGAATATCCTAAAAAGATGCAGGGAAGACTGCGAGGGGAAAATTTGGTTGAGGCGTAATCCCTTAAACATGGATAAACGCGACAGCCAAACGGATGGAAGGAGGAGTAGGATGGAACTGAGCCATATATTAGCTGAAAAGGGGAGCAGCCGTCTAAGAGAGGAGTAGGAAGACGGTTAATTGTATAAACCGCAGTACTAAAGGCATCTACCCAAAAGGATTGAGGTAAGTTAGCATGAAAGAGGGCTGTGAGACCAGTTTCAGTAATGTGGCGATGCTTCCGTTCAGCCCGGCCGTTTTGGCTTGGAGTATAGGGACAGGAAAACCTATGATGAATGCCTTTGGAAAGAAAGAAATCACGGACATTATGGTTAGTGAATTCTGTACCCCCATCAGATTGGAAAGTTTTAATGGAACAGGAGAACTGATTTTCAACAAAGGTAGTAAATATTTGTAGGTGTTTGAAAAAATCAGATTTTCGTGCTAAAGGATAAAACCATGTAAAATGGGAGAAATCATCAATGAAGATGACATAATATCGAAAATTTGAAGCAGAGGTAATGGGAGCAGGACCCCAGAGATCACAGTGAATTAAATCAAGAAGATGCGAAGAACGCTTTTTATTAAGCTGAAACGGAAGTTTAGAACTTTTTGTAATTTGACAGGAATTACAAAGAGTACGGGACAGAGAACGACTAGAAAGTGAAATATGACCTAATTTGCTAAGAAGTAGAAGAGACTCAAGCGGAGGATGACCTAGGCGAGCGTGCCAGACGTCCATGGATGCTTGCAAGGGCCTTGCGGTAGCAAGAAAAGCTGTGCAATCTCCATCCAGAACATACAGGCCATCTCTACGGTGTCCGGTGGCAACAACATGATTTGTGTTCCGATTCTGGACAAGAAAGGAAGAGTGTAAGAAAGTAACACTAAGAGGTAAGTCATTGATCAATTTGCTGACTGATAAGAGATTTTTAGTAATAGAAGGAACAACGAGGACATCAGATAGATGAATATGAGGGTTGAGAGATAGGGTACCAGTATGTGTGATAGGAAGATGAGCACCATTACCTACAACCACCTTTTGATTACCAGAATAGGGTTTGGCATGATCAAGAGTTGCAGGATTGGATGTCATATGAACAGAAGCGCCAGTGTCGATATACCAATCCGAGTGGTCAGAGGATGGAATCGAACACCCTGTGGCGAAGGCTTCGGCTAGGTTGGAAGACGGCTGCGGAGTGTATCTTTGGGGACAGTGAGAGGCGTAGTGACCGTTAGTCCGGCAGATCTGGCAGTGAGGCGGGCGTTTCTGATTCTTTTGTCCATTGCCCTTCTTCTGATTTTTAGAGTATTGAGGCCGAGAGTCAGTGGGAGGTGGCCCAAGAATGCCGCGACTAGAGGAGGAGGCAGGCTTGCTGTAGAAAGCGACAGAGGCAGGGGCCGGAGGATCAATGGACGCCTGAAACAGGGCAAAACTTTCAGCTTTGGCAAGCAGATCAGCGAATGTAGGAATGGCAGGTAGGGCCATCTGTGCAGCGGAGAAGTTGACAAACGATGGCCCAAGACCGCGGAGAAACCAATGAGCCTTGTCAGTGTCGTCGACAGGGCGACCAATAGCAGAAAGCTGATCACAGATGCCCTTGAAAGCACGACCGTATTCTTTGACTGATCGATCACCTTTCTTTAATAATTGAAGCTCGTCTTTCAGCTGAATCTCCCTGGTCTTTGACTTGTGGCTGAAAGAAGACTCGAGCGCAAGCCATACAGAGCGGGAAGAAGCACAGCCTAGGGTTTCGGCCATGGCTTCTTCGGAAAGAGTTGATAGAAGAAGACTGAGGAGTCGTTGATCTTGAAACCGCCAGGAGGTATAGGCCGGATTGACAGTGGAAACACCAGCAGCGTTTGTAAGTGTCGTGGGTGGAGAAGGAGTAGAACCATCGACGTAGCCAATTAGATTTTGGCATGTAAGCAGCGGAACAATTTGACCCCGCCATAAGAGATAATTTGTAGAGGTAAGTTTGATGGTGATCATGTGCACTAGGGTTGACAACGGAAGAGGATCCACGGGAGGGAGAGGATCGGCCATGAGGGAGTAGCAGCTAGGGTTTTAGAATTAGGGTTAGGGTTTAGCGGCTAGGGTTTCACGGGTAGGGTTTGTTGAGTTGAGCACGGTGGGAGACACGCAAGGAAAGATTGCGCGAGAGAGAAGGTGGCGAGACGGTCGGCCGGCGTGAGGCTGGCGCGACGACGAGAATTTAGAGTTAGGGTTTTGCGGTGGGTTTACGGCTAGGGTTTGGAGAGGCACTACAAGAAAAACAGTGAACAACAACGGTTAAAAACTGTTGTTAAAGGGTATTCGGTAGTGTTGTTGTAGGGGGTGTTGTTAAAAGTATACGCTGAAAGACAACGGTTTTCCAACCGTTGTCTTTTCTACAAAAGACAACAGTTGAAAACCGTTGTCTTTTTTTAAAAGAAGTATTGTCTTTTCTCTGAATAGACAACGGTTATAAACCGTTGTCTTTTATAGAAAAGACAACAGTTATAAACTGTTGTCTTTACTACAAAAACTGTTGTCTATTGTCCATAAAACAATAATTTTTAATTGTTGTCTTTTCTCCTAAATAACAACGATTTCAAACCATTGTTTATGGCAGAAAAGACAACGGTTTGACCCCGTTGTCCTAAGCTGTTGCAATTAATCTGTATATTTTCAATTATTAATTTATTATCAAATACAAAATTTACAATGTTCAAAATTCATATCATCATATTCAACTCACAAATATACAACTCATCAAATACCAAACATTTTAATATTAATCATTTAAAAATGTATCCAACATCTCATCTTCAATAACACTCATAAATATTCAAAATCAATCCATATCCCAAAATCACAATTCAAAAAACAATGTGATCGTCTAATATTTTTGAATTTGCTACGCATACATGTAATCTTGTACTGTATTTGCCCATTCCATACGAACATCATCAATATCCACAATGTTGTAGCTCCTATTGTTGAACTGTTAAATAAAAGATCATACATTAAATAGACAATAAACCTCAATATTTAAAATTTGATATGAGTATAGTAAAGTATTACCAATGGCTGCAATGCCTCGATCGTCTCAACATCAGAATCAATAATTTTTTATGTACTTCATTACATAGTATCCGCACTGAAATTCATCAGGTTATTTCGGAACCTACGTTTGAAATCAATCTATTAATTAATATATTTTTTATTATATGTATGTTGTAATGAAGTTTACATACCTTGATTATTGACCATTTAGGTGCTTTTCTTGATTTCAGTTTAGTGGTTGTAGTAAACATCTTCAATGCCTGCAATTCAAAAACTTAGAAATATTAATGAAATCTACAACACTAAAATTAAAAATATATACATAAAGG
Organism: Plectranthus barbatus; assembly: GCA_026898455.1. Classification (NCBI taxonomy): domain Eukaryota; kingdom Viridiplantae; phylum Streptophyta; class Magnoliopsida; order Lamiales; family Lamiaceae; genus Plectranthus; species Plectranthus barbatus. The sequence goes on from JAPKLW010003573.1 coordinate 35,077, forward strand.
AAAGTAAACTTACACTTCGACAACTTGTTTCCAAGTACCATCGTAAATACCATTATAAAGAGGATCTAAAATGCCGATCTCAGCTTTGTATGGGTCAATAACCGTAAGAATTCAATTTTCTCTGCATATATATAAATACCCATAAATTAAGATAAGTATACTTAGCTATTAATATAACCAAAAAATTATATTTCTTCTTTTTACTTTAATTTTAGGTCTTATGTTATATATTTATTATTTTATTTTATTGAATCTTGAATACTTATCATTTTATTTACTTTAATTTTAGGTCTTATGTTATATTTCATTTCCATATTTGTAAATACTTATCATTTTATTTCTAATAATCGGTTTTTTGTTTTTAGGATTATCACAAGATAAAATTTTAATTTTCTCTCTATTTCAATATTAAAATCCTTATATATTACAGCATATCAATTTTATTTTTGTTGTACTTGTCGATTTTTATTTTTCACTTTATTTTTTTAAAAATAAATATTTTTTAATTCAGGTTTAATATTTGAATATTTATTATTTTATTATTTTAGATTAAATTTTTTTATAAATTACTTATTAAGTGAGTGTATAACAGGAACTCTAAAACTTAAAGTGTTTAAATGAGTCTATTTTAATAGTTGAGGGGCCTAATTGACTTAAATAGTCATAAGGGTCTAATGTGTTCTTATTACTATAATTAAAGGGTTAATTTGACCATTATCTCTAATTAATATTCACAATTATGTTAGTTATATTCAACCAAAAAATTAGCAGACCTAAGATTCAACCAAATGATTAACATCAGCTAAGAAAGTACTAGTATTTAAAATCATGCTAATATATTGCAAAAACATCAATGAAGACTACAACAACTCAAGAAAAATAACCAGCTTCAAAGCAAATAGTAAAGTAAATAATAAGCTTTCTGAACAAAATCAACCTCATACAAAATAAATCTAAGAGTCCAAGATGACTGTTTAGCAGCTGCTATTATACACAGTCAACTCAATAGTCAAAAGCAATGGAGAGGTATTTCAACTACAGAAGCATACAAAACAAGAGAGGGGAAACATACGTTTTGATTTATTGTTATTGGACTTCTGCAAGGTGTCGCCAGCATCTTCATCACATGAAGCATCAGATATATCCAGTTCTCTGTTGATTTCTGAATTCGATTTCTCTTGAGGAATTGAGCAGTCAGCGAAGTCCCTCAGAACAGCCCAATATATGGTTAAGCATAGCTGTCGAGCTTAGTGAATTTATAAAATAGATATCAAGTATGATGAACAGCAGTTTGTTTGTGCAAAAAAATAAACATGTATGATGAACATCAGTTTGTTTGTGCAATAGGTAGTCTACAGAATAGTTTGTGCAAAAAAATAAAAAACACGTGTGAAGAACAACAGTTGCACTAACCATTGACAGCTTGTTTGCTAAACAGAGTGTTGGAACACAAAAATCTAATGCCCTCCTTGTAGTATTTAAAGGACAATCTTGAAAATATGTTACATCTTCATCTATAGATCATGAGGTTGGAGTTCCCTTAAATGACTACTAGTAAGAATTAAATTCTTCTATATTTAAGAATAACATCATATTAATGATCTATTTTCTTATATTGATAATTTCTAATATTGGAGGATTCTAGTTTCACGGCAGAACATGTCCTCAATGGGTTATATAACAAAGGATGGGAAACTGGTTCTTGACTTTTTGAAAACCATACATGCTGCTGAGCAAAAACTTGGAAGGAACTCTTGAGCATAACCACTAATTAGGGGCCAATCACAATTCACAAAAATAAAATAAATCCCCAATTCAATCAAATTCATACCTAAATTGCTTCAGCCCTATAAATCATATCTTCTACTCTCTTTGATTTTGACAGAGGCAAAGGGAATAGAAGGGTGGAAATAAATAAATCTAGATAGCAATTGATTAATAATGCATATAATTTACAAACAACATTAAGGAATATGGAGAAAAAAGGAAACTGGTTCTTGACTTTTTGAAAACCATACATGCTGCTGAGCAAAAACTTGGAAGGAACTCTTGAGCATAACCACTAATTAGGGGCCAATCACAATTCACAAAAATAAAATAAATCCCCAATTCAATCAAATTCATACCTAAATTGCTTCAGCCCTATAAATCATATCTTCTACTCTCTTTGATTTTGACAGAGGCAAAGGGAATAGATGGGTGGAAATAAATAAATCTAGATAGCAATTGATTAATAATGCATATAGTTTACAAACAACATTAAGGAATATGGAGAAAAAAGGATACTAACCTGAACAATGCAGGGGCACAGGGTGCACAGGCGCGGCGGTGGCGCAGGGACACGGGGTCGCACAGGCGCGACGGTGAGAAATCGTCCAGCCCTTAAAATTTGGTGGCAGTGGCGCAGGGGCAAGGTTGTGTTGCAGGCGCAGGGGCACGGTGGTGTTGCAGGGGCACAGCGGTGGCGTGCAGTGAGAAATCGTCCAACCTCAAAGCTTCGCGGCAGTGGTGGAGAAGCACGGCGGTTCCGGGCGTACGGTGGTGTAGGGCAGATTTGGAGACGCCGCTGGGGAGGGCTGGGAGGGTCGACGGGATTTGTTGTGTAACACAAAAGCTAGAATAATATAATATAAATTTAAATCTTTTATATATAAAATTTATATTTGGCAAAAACTTGCGTTAGGCAGGCCTAAACGAGTTTAGGCGGATTTTATCCTACCCAAATGAGTTGACCCATCCCAAATAGAGTTTATTAATCCCAATTAGTGTATATTATATGAGTTTGGACTTGGATTAATGGATAAAACCCGCCTAAATCGTTTAAGTCTGCCAAACCCAAGACCTTCCCTTTATATTTATGCTTTTGTAAAGATATTTACCATATATTAAGATAATATAATATAAACTTAAATCTTTTAACAATAAAATTTATATTTATATTTTTATAAAAACATTAATTTGGAGTAAGGTTTTTAATTAGATGTACAAAAACTAATAAACAACATATTAAAATATAAAGAATAAAATAAAAAAAATAACAACACATAAATAACAACAAATAAATGTAAGTGTTGTGATTTTCATAATTAGACAACACATAAATAACAACACTAAAGTAAAAGTGTTGTCTTTTAGCGTTTTTTTGTGCTGAAAGACAACACATTTATTTTTAACAACACTTTCCGGGTCTACGACAACACTTTTCATTACTTTTCAATGAAAAGTGTTGTCTTTTCACTGTTGTTGTTCCCTGTTTTTCTTGTAGTGAGGGAGGACGAAACGGGGGAGGATGAAGCTACGCGAGCGTGAGGCGCGCGAAGGGAAGTATGAGCGCGAGAGAGAGAACTCGGAGGAGGGATGGCCGGCGGGCGTGAGGCCTGCACGACGAGAACGAGGAAGATGAGGAGAAGATATTCCGCACGAGCGTGAGGCTCGCGAGGGAGAGAGAGAGCGCGAGAGAGGGAGTCGGCAGGTGGAGGGGCTGCACGACGGTGGGGAAGGGAGGGGAAGAGAGAGGTGCGGCCGTGAGGGAGAGAGAGGCAGCTAGAGAGAGGCGAGATAGAGATAGGTCAGGATCTGAGTTAGGCTGATACCATGATAGACCAATAATATTTGCATCAATAATGAATGTATTATTGATCATGTATTTATAGAGTTTACAAGATATGAATAAAAGAATAAAAGATACAAGATATGAATGAGATATCCTAATCCTATTGAGAATTGGAAATATCTTTAGTATGCATATCTGTAATCATATCTAGTCTAATATTAAATATAAATGAATATTAGCTTTTAGATTGAATTTACGTCAAAAAGAAAAGCCCTAGCAAAAGAAAATATTCTCCCTCCGAACAAAATACCCAAAATAATGTACACATCATGGAAATAAATTATAAATTAATATTTAATATTGCAATGCTCCATCAATTATAGTAACTGACTAATTAGCTTAATTGGGTTTATTAATTAATCATAATGTAGGGCTAATTCCATGTTTGTTTTAATAGTAAACGGTTAAATATTTGTATAAATAGTTGATGTATTAAGTGTATAATCCTCACAATTTATTTTCCATTTGACTCTTTAGAGATCATTTTCCATCTATGTGCTAAGTTGTTCAAGAATGCTTTCATTATTCCGTCAGTTGTTTTAGAATTACATTGAACATATTTAGTTGTATCACATTTGTAGTCATTGTATAT
>JAPKLW010003574.1:0-21050 GCA_026898455.1 Plectranthus barbatus
AGTCATTGGAGAAAGCCTTCTGATAAGTCCGGGTTGGGATTTACAAAGGATTTGAACACAAATCAGCCCGAACAAATCAGTACTGGTAAGGGTAAGGGCCAACTGGCAAATGCATCAGCACCAGCTGGTTATGCCAGTCAGTCCCGTGTGGCTGATCAGCACAGGAACCATAAGTCCAGATACATAGGTGAGTCATCAAGACAAAATCCTCAACTAGCAAGATCCTCTGCTGACAGGACGCCAGCACACCCCAGGACGCAGACTAAGCCGAAATATTCTAAGGCAAGGAAGTCAGCGTCAGCTGCCAGTAGAATCCGACAGCCAGCACCAGCTGTCAAGGGATTCCACGCACAACCTTACAAGTATGCCAGTTGCCAGCATACTTACAAGGGATCCAAATCTCAGCGGAATACTGAGAGTAGGATATTTCCCGATAGGAGGAACACTAATCGGAGGCCTGAGCCCAATCAAAACCTTTTCTCAAGGGCTGGGAAGGCTAATCATTGTGGTCCACAATTCCAGAGACCACAAAGGCATCACAATCAGCCGGAAAAACATTTCCGAGGCTCTCAGCGGAAGAATACTTCCAATGGAGCTACACACACAGCCACACCTTCCAAAAACCAATCCATGCATTATTTTAGAAGGAAGGGAAAGGCTACAAGTAATGTCAGCAAGGGTAACACCGAGCTGAAGATTACTCAAATCTGGATTCCGAAAGGAATATTACAGAGATCTAACCCTGCAGGACCCGCTGATGATCGGGGACCTAGATAAATTCTATCTTTTTTGCAGGTACAGGATCATGCAACCCAGCTTCAGAGATCGAGTGAGTAGATCCTAGATAATGGATGCTCAGCTCACATAACTGGTGAAGAGGTGCTGTTTTCAGATCTCTCCAAGGTCAAAGGATCTCCAGTTATATTCGGTGATAACTCCAAGGGCAGAGTTATTAGCAAGGGCTACATCGAGAAGGACGATGTTGAGGAAGAATGAGTCCCAGCTCTTATTCCGTTCTTGTCTCTCTGAAGAAAGCTGATTACATCAAGTGGTGTTACAAAACCAGCAAGTGGTTTCAGACTTGGTCGTTCTGAAGGACGCTGATTACGACTAAGTCCAAGCTCTTAGTCGTGCTGACTTAAGTGATGTTTCCGCCTAACAAGTGGTGTCTACTGGCGGAACTTATCCCTCAAATGTCTAAGGAAATGAGTCCCAGCTCTCATTTCAGATTTTGCCAGCACATACCATCAGTCGAAGCGAAATTGGGTCCCAGCTCCCAGTTTCAAGCAATGATGAAGATGGATTTCTTGAAGAGAAGATTATGCGGAATAAATTGAGTCCAAGCTCTCAATTTTTCTATCTTTCAAGATCGTCAGCAGACAACTGGTAAATATTCAGCGACTGGTGAAAATTGAGTCCCAGCTCTCATTTTGTCAAAGTTCATGGGAACCAGTTGCGTGTATCAGCTGTTAAATGGTAAGAAGGCCATACTGACAGGGGGAAGTATGCGACAGGCATATTCTACTGATGATCAGTTGTACCCCATTCTCACACCATTTTTTTTGCTCTGATTATAATTTCCATATTTTTAAACGAGCAATATCTCTCCCAGTTTGAGGGGGAAGATTTTTAGTTAGAGCTGATGCTGAGGAAGTAGTTTCATGGGTTTAGATCTGATAGGTTTACTTGTAAAACCCAGAAATATTCTGTAACTTTCCTCATCAGCTGAGTGGTCGCTGGATAGGCTTTGATCGCACCAAAAAGGGGGAAATTGTTGGGAAATTTGGCTAAGTTTCCCTTCCCCAGTAGCTAATTGTATAGATTATAGTTTTGGTGGATCAAAACCTAAGTCCTACCAGCGTCAGTTTGTCTCTAGAATAGCTCTAGTCTCAAATGTAAAGTCCTGTTTAGGTCTTTTGAGTTGTAAGTCGCAGCTGATCAAGACTCATGCTGGCTACTGTTCACCAGCATGAGATGTGCTTACCAGTTGAGAGAAGTCTCACCAGCATGAGTAGAGCTAACGACTGGCTACTGTTCACCAGTTGGGAAGGTTTTCATCAGCAGGCAGCTGGCAAACCTTACCAGCAGAATAGGTGTTCTCACTGACACTGTTCATCAGTGGTGAAGCCACCAGTCATGGGAGATTCCAAGAGTTAACATCCAGACATATTGGTAGACTTAGATTGTGCCAGCGCATGTCACCAGCAGAGACTGCCAGCACAAGATCACCAGCATGATCTACCAGTCGGATGTTACCAGCAGAATTCAAGATTCGCTCTCCCAGAGTCTTAGAGACAAAAAGAAGATTCGTCTGAGGAATAAACTGACAAAGTATGACTTTAAGGGAGGATACCTTAAAGTCTATCAGTTCAAGACACCAGTTGCGATTCCTCGTACTGACGAAATAGTGCCGTTCTGACATAAAGAGATCTATGTCAGATAAAGCGGTCAAGGTATGGCGCTTTCCAGAAAAGCATACCTGCCGCCATCAAAAGGATATCCGAGGTCTGACACCTTTCCGGATGTGTCCAAATGGCTAGAAGATTTGAATCGGATCCCGCGGCTATAAATACGTCGGGACCATCAACATTCAAACTCTTGCAACTCGTCTCGGAACTCCACTCTCCGATTCTCCGACCGAAAGTTCTTACGCGCAAGCAAATCTTTCGAGGCCTTTCTTAAGGCTTTCCGTGTGTTGATTTATTCAAACACGAGACTTCAAGCTTCCAGCTTGTAAGTTACTGATCTCATTGGTGCTCTTTCTCTTCTGAGAAAGTTCACAGCAGCTCCTGTGCCAGCCAGCACTTGAGTTATTACGGGCATTCTGCCGCAAAAGGATCTACGTTCTTGGGAGAACTAAACACCCAGTCAGCTGTGGAGGTTGAAGTGACGTGCTCGCACTCTACCAGCTGAGAAGAGTTGAAGAGGGAACCAGGACCGGGAGCGGTTGATCTAGTGAACTGGTGGACGAGGCATTCACCAGCTAGAGATAGATCGTAGGATACCTGTAACCGATTACTCAGTTACGTTCTTGGGAGAACTAAACACCCAGATTGCTGTGGAGGTTGAAGTGACGTGCTCGCACTCCACCAGTTGATCAGAGTTGAAGAAGGACAAGGCCGGGAGCGGTTGATCTAGTGAACTGGTGGACGAGGCATTCACCAGCTAGAGATAGATCGTAGGACGCTTGTACCTGATTACTCTTAGTGAAATTTCCAGTGCTACGACTGGAGAGTGGACGTAGATCAGTTGATCGAACCACTATAAATCCTTTGTCTTTATCAGTTTTCTGCATTACATTCTTATTTTAAACCCAGCACCCAAGTGCTGGTGTATATCTGAAAACTGATATAACTGTGCAAACAAGGCCTAAAATATTCTAAGTCTTGAGCTACCAGCTGACGAGCCAGTCGCAAGTCAGCTGAGTACGCAGAGTGCAAGTTGACTTACCAGCTGACAAGGTCCCAGTCAGCTGAGTAACCAGCAGAGTGCAAGAAACGATTAACCATATTTTCCACTGCTAAGTTATCCCCTGATAATCCGGGACCAACATTAGGTCAGTTTCGGGTCAATCCGTCCAACCCATTTGATTTTTGGGTTGGGTTCGGGCAATCTCGGGTTGACCCGCGAACGCATTTGACCCACCAATAATATTAATTATTATTATTATTATTTAAGAAACATAATTAAATAAAAATTAAATAAATAAAATATAGCCTAAAACCAAAATTTTTAAATAGATAACACAATTTTTTAAATTTTAAAATAATTAACATAATTTATTAATTTTAAAATTAATTAACACATTTTTTTTAATTTTTAAAATAATTAAATAGGTCATTTCGGGTTAGTTTCGGGTCAACCTGAAAATAAATAGGTCGGGTTCGGGTTGAGATTTCTTACCCGCGAAAATATTCAGGTCGGGTTTGGGTTGGCGTTTCGCTTGTTATTATCAGATCACAACCCGACCCGCCAACCCGAACCCGACCCATTTGCCACCCCTATACCTAACTTCATGTTTTTCAGACTCTTACTCCAATGGCGAGTCAGATGATGTTTTTGATGCAAGGTATTTACGGAAGATCCCGACAGGAAATAATGAGCTGCTACGAGTACACTTCAAAGGACTTCCTGGAAAGCGATACAACTTACGGAGAATCTCTCAATGGTGTGCTCCGATATCATTTGAAGAGCAGGTAAACTCTGACTTTTTCCCAATGTCCTATGATATAGAAGAGTTTATCACTGCGGAGATAGAAAGAGATATCGCGGAGGTATTCTCTGGGGAGGTAGATGACGGTACCCCAGAAGGAGAAGTTCTCGGACGTGAGCTAAGGCACTGGAAGATGTGTGATTACATAATGCGCGAGCTCTGCTTCGAAGAACGGATACTGCTGATAGCTAGGAAAGGACTTAACTATTGGCAACAGAAGGAGAATTGGGCAAATGATTGGATGGATCAAGCTCCCTGCACCAAACAATTCACATAAACAAGTCCTTGCCAGACTTTAGGCTATCAAAGCTCACCGATGGATCTCACCCACTCATACTTTGCCGAAGTCGATGTTTGCTCTTGATGGACATTCGGATGCTCACATTCAGCTATCTAAACATCAAGCCAAAGTTGCTGCTGAGTATAGAAGGCGCCAAGCAGAGTATGCACCCGAATGGCTGCTGTCAGAGAGCAGGAAGAGCGCGAGGCCAAGAACCTTTAGATAATCATACATCGCAACAGAGAAGCTGAAATGCGTGCTTATCTCTTGGACCTTGAACTCTTGGAAGTATGGAAGACGGAGGAAGAAGAATGGATTACTGAGGAGGCTGAATACTTGAAGGCTACTGCCGATGAAGCAGAGGCTACTGCCCTTGCTGAGGCACAAGCAAAGGCGACGAGAAAAGCCCATGAACTTGCCGAAGCTCTGGAAAAGGCATGGAATTCCGAGGAGGCGGCTGAAAATCTATACCTCGATGAGCAGAGTGAGTGGTTTGAAGAAGCTATGGACATTGAGCCTATCTCTGAAGTCCATCCATCTACTAGCAGTGAAGAACTAGTCATCACATCATCTGCATGGATGTTCTTCCTGTAAGTTCCGATGTTTTTCAAATTTTTGTTAATTCTGCTGTGCAACATGCAATCCAGCATGCTCTCTCCACCTCTATTCCTCATGTTGTAAATGAGAGTGTGGCTCTCCAAACTGCTGATATAAGAAGGGAAGTAGAAGAGATTAGGAGTACAGTATCAGACGTGAGAGCAGACAATGCTGAGGTGAATCACGATGTTGCCGAAGTGAAAACCAACATGGAAGTGCTGAAAGATGATGTTGCTGAGTCCCAGCAACAGATGGCGCAAACTGTTACTTCTTTTTCCTCCACCTTTATGGCTGTGCTCAAAGACGGGGAAGAAAGAAGATTTGCTGAACTAGAGCAAAGGAAAAAGAAGGAAGAAGCACTTGCTGCGGCTGCTGAAGAATGCAGACTTGCACTTGAAAATCTGAAGAAGCAAGAGATGGATCTGAAGATCAAGATGCTGGAGATGGAAAACGAGAAGGTTGCTAAATAGCTGGAAAGAGAAGTCAAGGAAAGGGAGGCCAGCAAGGCGTATCTTGAGAAGTTCATGCAGATGACAATGAGAAAATTTGATGAATAGGGAAGAAGCCAACTCCTGATTCCTAAATTTCTTATCTTAGCAATCCTTCTGTACATTTCTTTTTTATCTTTTCCGATTTCATTGTACCTGTAATTATCACTCATAAATAAAACTTGATCAGACATAGACAATTTCTCATTGTCCACTTCTGATATTTTGTGTGTGTCTTAGTTGATATACACTTTTTGTGTATTAAACAAAAATGCATGTGGATGCTGAGATTACTTGTCTTTGGATTGATTATGAATGCTTGCTGATTTAATTGGGTGCTAGAATCCCTAGCATATTCCTTGCAGCATTTACTTATGTTTTTTAATCGAGAAATATTTCCCAGCACTTGTTGTGGGGGAATTTTATTAAAATCAATCCTGCTAGAACTAAGATTGATAAACTCTGAGTTAGACTGCTAGAATAAGATCTGTTACTCAGAAACTTTCTTGTAAACTCAGACATTTTTCCTCTTAGATTTAGCAAGTGATAGTAAGCTTTGATCGCACCAAAAAGGGGGAAATTGTTGGGAATTATTTGTGAATTCCTCCATTTGATCAAAATTATAAAAGGTTTTGTTGAATCAAAGCCTCAGTAGATTGGTCGATCATTGCTGAATTCTAGCATAGTCTAGAAACTCTTATGTAATGTCCTGTTATAGAAAAAATATCGAGTTGTAATAGATTAGGAAGTGCTTGAGAAGGTTGCTGAAAGATTCAACAATGGAACGAAGAAAATCAATTCAAGAAATTTCGGAATGCTAGAAGAGTTCTAAACAAATGGTAGCTGCTAGAGAAATCAACAGATGAAAATGACTGCTACAGATAATAGCGGTCAAGTGCTAAGAAGAATGATTGCTAAGGCATTATCAATCATATGCTAAGGAAGAGACTGCTAGTCAGAAGCAAACGGTACCAGAATGCTAAGGAAGATAGCATTCGCTAGCATAGAAGAAGTTGCTAAAGAATAGCAAGCAACAGTCAAGATCTATATCCTGAAATACGCATCTGCTGAAGGAGTCAGTAGATCGAAGAGCGGATTGCTAGAAGAGCGTAGTAATCAGAAGGTTTAGCAGATCGTTACAGCATTCTTTTAGAATGCTAAGTAAGGAAGATATCTAGCAATGATCTCTAATATTACCGTTCTGACAAAATTACAACTGAAAAGACAAAAGCTTTCCCGAAGTAGGTCGAAAAGTACTGTACGACGCCGTAAAGGATGGATAAAGTCGAACTCCTTTTGGACGAAGAAGCTGTTGTGTCTAACGGGTCTGGAGATTCAAAGTTTGAATCTCGAGATATAAAAGATGAAGTCCAACAGTGAGACGACTACTACTGCTCATTCTATACAAAAAACACAACTGAAAAATCAAGAGATTCCTTTGACAAAGCGAATAAAGCAAAAAGGAGAGTAGTTAGTTGAGAGCCCCCATTTAAGAAGAATCTTAAAAGATCTCAATAGTAAATGTCACTACATTGAATACCCGACACTGCATTCAATAGATTCCTTGATTTTGCCAAGAATCTTCAATCATTGGGATACCTTCCAATCATAGGAAGCATCCAGCAGTCACATCTCTGAAAAGAGATTGATTCCGACGGGCTTTTTCCAAAACCAGACAAAGTTCGGAGAGAACTATAAAATCTCCATTACAACGAGGACAAGTTTTACGAAGGTGCGCCCTTGACTTGGCCGGAGCTGCGGACTAGAAGATTGAAGCATCGGAGGATAGCTTTGTAGCGGCTAGGACGAAGGTTCACTAAATGCTACAAGTGTTCGGTGAATCCTTGTACTTCAATATCTTTTTAGTGAATTGTTAGTGATACGGCTAAGGAGTGGGCGTAGATTTATCGGATCGAACCACTATAAATATTGTGTGTTCTTTAATGGTTTATTACATACTGTTTGTGTGGTAATTTGAAACCTTGCAGCGGTTGTTGCTAGAGTATTTGCTTGTAAGAAACCCTAACTTCTACCTCGAGCTAAGAAATTTTTAAGAACTTAAAGTGCAAGATAATATTTAAACTTCCGCTGCATTCGTGTGTGTTGGTTGGTTGCTATTCACCACGACGACTCTCATCTGAGACCAAAAAACTGGACTCTTTGGTCGCCTTTGGAAGTCTCTCTTTACGAAGAATGTTGCGTCACCATCAGCAGCTTCATTCAGGGTTCTAGCAGCTTCACTCTTGTTCACCATCTGAATATCCCATTCATGGGCTTGGAGTTTGGCGAACAGCTTCTTGGTTGACATCATCGAGAGATCCATGATCTTTAAATAGGTGGTTTTGATAAACCATTCTTCCTTCGGCATTCTCGAAAGAATTTTGGCGTTCATGTCAGCCACCTTTTCTTCTCTTCGAAGATTTTTCAATTCGCTGACAATGGCGTTAAACCTTGCTTCCATCGATTTGATCATTTTGCCTGGCAACATCTGGAAGGATTCATATTTGTTAACACACATTTGTTTCTTATTGCGCCTCATAGCTTCAGTTTCCCTGGTAAGCTCGTTGATCTAGTCCCATAACGATTTAGCACTATTGTTCTCTATGGCTTCGTCAATGAGAGATTATGGGAGAGATTGCATAATCATTTCTTGAGCGATGGGATCCAGCTGATGGCGTTTCTTGTCTTCAAGTGTCCATTCTTCAAGTGGCTTATCTATCATTTGTACACCACCTGGTCCATCTTCTCTTGCGAGTTGGATATTAATCTTCTGGATCTTTAGAGGTCCATTCTTCAAAACTTCATCCATCTCTGGATGCTGAGCTCTCAGTTGGATGAGACACCTCTCCTTCCATACCTCGAAATTCTCCGGGTTGTACTTGGGAAGGCTTGGATAACTCATCATTATCTTAAGATAACCTGCTCAATAGTCACACTTAACAAACAATTAAGAGTGCAAGGAAGTACGGATCCGGTCTAAAGCGACTCAAATCAGGACAGTCTAGAAAGACTGACCTACTCTGATACCACTTGTTGGTCCCATATCAGAGTACGTATAATGTGCAGCGGAAGTATAAAAATAGTTATTTGCACTCTTAACGCGGCAGTTCAGATTCAATTTACGACTCAATTTTAAAATGACAGTTTGTGTTAGCCAGTAGTTTTAGGTAACCAGTTTACAGTTGTATGCAGTCAACAGTTATACACTTTAACACTTTCAGAGAAGTGTTGAAGGTTTTAATAAAACTGTAACTGATGCAGGATATTTATAGTGGTTCGGAGCCTTAAGTCCTACGTCCACTCTTCGAAAATTAATCCGGAAATTCACTAAGTAATGAAGATACAATCCTCACGATCTATAGCCAAATGCTGTAGAGACCACCATTAACAGCAGAATGGATCACTCGTCCAGGCAGTTGTTCTTCACTCCTTCTTCAGTTCCTCGAAGTCAAGTGGGATCTTGAAGTCTTCTCAGAGCTGGCAGTCGTCGGAAATGGATTGAGGACAAACCTCCCTTCTCCTTCTCCGGTGGGTGGATGGTTGAGTTCTTCCCAGAACGTATTCTGGTTGGCAAAAGCTCATAATAACCTTTTTCTCCTTAGAGAATCAGGCTGCTGTGTTTTCACTTGAAAAGTAAGAACACCAAGAAAAGTAGAATAAGTCAAAAAACTTAATCCTCGTGTAGACAAAGGTCACACGGTGAATCTCTAAAGATTTCTTAAGCAATAAAGCCTTGTGTTCAATAAATGAACCACGGAATTAATGCCATCTTGCTCGAGAGCTTTTAATGCTTTGAGCTTTAAATTTGGCAGAGTTTATGAGCGTTCTTCAGCTGTATGTTGGTCGTGAGTTGTTATTCATAAATCGTAAGTCGTCATTCGTAACGTGTCTCTCTGATCCTTCTGTTGTTTATAGTTGGAAATTTGAAAATAGCCGATAGAGACATTTTGAAGGATGTCCAATCATTGTCCATCCTTTTCTGTAAAGTAGACATGCGCCTCTGCCTTTTCTGAATCACTGCCATAATTTTTGCAGGGGCAGTTTGTACTTGTGGTGTCAGACTCGAACAACGTTGTACTCCAGTCATAACTGAGTGTATCTTCGTTCTTTATTATTGAGTCTTAACTGTTCGGCATCTTACTTTTCACGTGTTTCTTTGACATGAAACTGTCCTGATCTAAAACTGTGAGCGCCTCTCTACAGTTTATTTATGAAAACTGTGTCCACAGTTTTCTTTGCTATACGCTCCTTAACAGTTGAAAAACTGTCTGTGTGGTTCTTCACGTCCATTACTCTGCACAATTTTCTCATCCATTATCCTTGATAGTTTTCTCGTCTGGACAGCTTCCACTTCAAAAACTGTTCCACGATTTTTGACAGTTTTCTTCTCCTAGAATATTACAACTTGATCATCCTATGCAAGGATTACATGAGGTAATAGCTCTAAGGCCTAGACTTTGGTACATAGTTTTAACACATCAAAATATCAAATTAAAAGTGGGATTTCTACATCCATACCTAACAATGGCCATAAGTGCCGATTACTTCTTTCGGCTCATCTCAGAAAATGAACCCACCTTACATTGTAGCATACGAATAATAATATCCAAGAGGAATTTGTAGAAGGGGTCGAGTTCCTTGGTTTTGTGGTTCATTTTCCACCCTGTGGTTATCTCCTCTCTCTTCCACTGATTCCAGTGATCCTCCATATGTTCCCTCAACCTCTGGTAACGAACACCTTGCTAGTAGAGATGAATGCAAGTGCCTAGATTGCGGAGGTAGAACACTTCCTTAAGCATCTGAGGGGTCACACGAATTGTGGTGCCGGCCACCAATGTGTTGTAGCCCTTTTTATCACTGTCCATCATGACATTTGCATATAATTGGGCAACTAGGTACGGGTGGAACCTCTTTGGTCGTGCTTGAAGAAAGTAGACTATCTTCTCCCTATTCAGTTTCCGTGGCAATCGTTTATCAGGACATGCTGCCTTGACATCCTTCACATTAAGGATCTTTTCCTTAATCACCTGCGCAGCTCTCCTTTGCTCCGAAGAGAGCTTCTTGGGGGCATCCCTGAAGAGTTTCAGAACCTAGGAGTAGGGGCGATCTTCATACACTACTTCTTCTTCCTCTCGACTAGATGTCGAGGTCTCTACTGGAGTTTTCGGAGGGGTTTTGGTGGTTTCCTTCGGCATGATTTATGTTGATGATTCGAAATAAATGTTTAGAGAATGTTTGTCAATCTGCCTTGAATGCTCGAGATTTCTGAGTTGGTTGAGATTTGAAGATAAACAAAAATAGGAATTGGTCAAAAGTGTAACCCTCGATTTAAGCTTTACTATGAATAGAGTTCAATGATGGAGATCGAAAGGCTCGGGATAAGTCAATAAATACATAATCAACGGTTACAGAGATGCGTCAATTGGACTGGGTTGACTAATCTAACGTGGGGATCAGGGTTGTCCACATGACACGTTTGGATATGTTGTTGCATATTGCACATTTAATGTGTCGTATAGGATAAGCAACTACTTGAATTTGAAGTCCCCAGCCTTTATACTCATATTGAGTAAGAGTAAGTTCCTAAACTGAGACTTGGAACTCAGTTTAATTCTGCAACCATCTTTCAAAATATTTTAAGTATAAAAGACCTGAGCTTGTTTTTCCTTAGGAGTCAGTACAGAGAGCCAAAACTTGGTTTTCAAGAGTCAGTATCACCGACTTAATGTAGGCACCACTTAAGCATTTTCTTCAAGAAATAGCTAAGTATAGATCATCCATACTGAGAAATTGACCAAAACTGAAAACTGAGAGTTTGAACTCAGTTTTAATCGGATTTCTCCGATCTTCATATATGATGGAATGATTTGGTGACACCACTTGAATAAATTCAAATAAGGTGATTTCCATATAAGCAAAATCGAGAGCTGGGACTCAATTTTAGTCAGTATCACCTCCAAATTACTTAGGATTTGAGAAAGTAAGAGAACTAGAAAACTGAGAGCTAGGTCTCAATTTAATTCCGCAACTTCTCCTCCTTGATTGATATCTCATCAAATTCCAATAAACCAAGCTTGATGCAAAGCTCCTTGAATCGAGTCTCTGGGTGTGATTTGGTGAAGATATCTGCTAATTGATCTTCAATGCAAATATATTCGACAAACACATCCTTATTTTTAATATGATCTCGGATGAAATGGTGGATGTCGATATGCTTGGTTTGTGGATGTACTGGTTCGTTGTAATGCTCATTGCACTAATGTTATTACAATAGATTGGAACGCACACAGTTTTGACCTCATAATCAAGCAATTGTTGCTTGATCCATAGTACTTGAGCACAACAACTAGTAGCAGCTACATACTTAGCTTCGGTGATCGATGTAGCGACAAAATGCTGCTTCTTTCTAAACTAGCTAAAAAGCTTGTGACCCAGGAACTGACAAGTTCCACTGGTGCTCTTCCTATCAATACAGCGTCCTCCAAAATTTAAGTCTGAGTAAGCACTAAGAGTAAGCTCGTCAGTTTTGGGATACCAAATGCCTAAGGAATCTATTCCTTTGAGGTATTTCACTATCTTTCTTGCAGCCTCCATGTGTGACTTCTTGGGATTAGCTTTTAACCTCGCACATACTCCAACTGTGTAGGAAATATCTGGCCTACTTACGGTTTGAAACAATAAGGATCCAATGATGCCTCTGTAACTAGTTGGATTGACGGCTTCTCCTTCTTCATCAAGATTGATCTGAACACTGGGGCTTAATGGAATCCTCAAGGGCTTGTTCTTCTCCGGGCAAAACTTGTTGATCAAGTACTTTGTGTAATTCTTCTGGTTGATGAAGATTCCTCATTCGGATTGGATCACTTGAAGTCCAAGGAAATAAGTGAGCTTACCCATCATGCTCATCTGGAAGTCACTTTGCATTAGTAGGGTAAACTTCTCGCACATCTTCAAATTCTTGCATCCAAATATAATATCATCGACATAGAACAGAATGCCAGTACTGTCCTTGATTCTAAATAGCGTCGTGTCGATCTTCCCTTTCTCGAAACCATTCTTGAAAAGAAACTAAGACAAGGTCTCATACCAAGCTCGGGGTGCCTGCTTCAACCCATAAAGAGCTTTTATTAATTTGTATACTTGGTTTCCCTCTTCGAAGCCAGGGGGTTGTTCAACATATACTTCTTCTTTGAGCTCCCCATTCAGGAACACACTCTTCACATCCATCTGAAAGACTATGAAATTGTAGTGCGCGGCATAAGCTAATAACCACCTTGTGGCTTTGAGTCTGGCTATTAGAGAAAAGGTTTTATCGAAGTCAATCTCTTCACACTGAGCATACCCCTTTGCTACGAGCCTTGTTTTGTTCCTCACAATGTTTCCTGTTTCATCTCTATTGTTCTTGAAGACCCACTTCGTGCCAATAACAAATTGATGGCTTGGTCAATCCACCAAGTAACATACTTCATTCCTCTTGAACTCAGCAAGCTCCTCTTGCATGGCAATGATCCAGTCAGTGGACTTTAAAGCATCTCCCATCTTCGCAGGTTCTCGATTTTGAGAGATAAAGCAAGTAAGTAGAGCACATCCTTGCCTCGTCCGAACTGGGTTTTCAATATTGTCAAGCACGACATCTTTGGGATGGTGTCTCAACCATTTGGGCCTATGGAGCTGAGTAACTACAACGGGTTGAATAAAGGCTCCAGGAAATTCAGTTCCATCAATTCCTGATACTGGAGCTGAAGTTGAGGTTGACTCCACCATGGTTAGATTTTCTTTTGGAACTTGATCTTCTATTTCTGGATTCGAATCTTGTTCTTCGGTGATGGCTTCTCCGATCTCTAGCCTTCGATCTTCTAGATTCACTTCTACTTGTTTCAAGATGGGAACTCCATCTCCAGGAAAGTCAGCATGGGCCGGCAAGTCACTTTCATTTTGGTCACCTGACTCAGTTTCGGCTAATACTCCTGAAGTTCCCCCTTGATTGATACCTGCATTAAGAGTTAGTGAATCTATGGCCTCGGCAAGGACAATTGCATCACTGGTCTGGTCCTCTGGATTACTTGATTGTTCGTTCATAGATCTAGCTTGAGAAACTGTAATAGAATTTTCTTTTCCGGAACTCAATTTCTTACAATCATCCTTGATCTCACGATCATCAAGTTTCAAGTCCTTCAAGGTCCTGTGCACTAAGATAGACTCATCAAAAACAACACAACATGTTACATCCACAAGTCTTGTGGTCTTGTTGAGTACCCTATATCCCTTGTATGAAGGGTGCCCTTAACCAAGGAACACACCTCCATCCGCCTTGGGAATAAAGGTATTCAACTTAGACTTTTCGTTATTATGGATGTAACATGAAGAACCAAATGCACGAAGATGATCTATAGAGGGATTACTACCATTGCAGACCTCGTACGGGGTTTTGTGATGATGGCTATTGATGGCACTTCTATTCTGAGTATAGCAGGCCGTCATCAAGGCTTCTCCCCAATAACCTTCACTCAAGCTTGCTTCTACAGGCATGGTCCTTTTAGCCTTCTTGAGTGTGCGGTTCCTTCTCTCAGCAAGACCATTTTGTTGAGTCATTGGAGCTGACTTCTCATGAGCGATCCCAGCATCAGCACAGAAAAAAAATCTATAAGTGGATCGTTGCAAAACTCAATACCGTTATCAGAGCAGATCCTGTTCATGGTTAATCCTTTGTTGTTTTGCACCTGTAGAATAATTTCTGGCAGCTGGAGCTTGACCTCATCATTGGTCTTCATGAGCCTTACACATGTGTATCTAGAGTAGTCATCGACTACCACAAGTGTGAACCTTTTTCCTCCAATGGTGGGTAGCTTCACCGGTCTGAGCAGATCCATATGTATCAGTTCCAGGATTCGATCTGTACTTGTTGTGATGGGGCGATTCTTGAATGATGCTTTGGTTTGCTTCCCTATCTTGCAAGCTCGGCAAATACATTCTTTCTTGAAGCCAGTTTGTGGAAGTCCTTTCACAAGTTTATGTTTCACCAAGTGCCAGACTGATTGAAAGTTTAAGTGGCTTAGTCTCTTATGCCACAACCAATTGACTCCTTCTTGGGATGAGCTTGTTGCGACAAGGCATGTGTCAGCTTGTCCACTCTCCCAATCCACGATGTAGAGGCTTTCTTTCTTGACTCCTTTGAGCACAATTTCTTTGGAATCTTTGTTCTTGATAAAGCATTTGGCCTCGACAAATGTCACCTCGAACCCACTTTTAATAAGCTGGCTTATGCTCAGTAAGTTGTAATTGAGGTTGGTGACCAAGGATACGTTGTTGATGGAGATTCCATTGTACTCCACGCATCCTTTTCCTATAACTCTTCCCTTGGAATCATCTCCAAATACAACAGGGGGTCCTCTCACCATTAGCAAGTTTGAGAGTAAGTTCTTCTCCCTGGTCATGTGAGCTGAGCACCCATTATCCAGAATCCACACTCTCTTCTTCTTCTTGAGCAGACTCGGGTGACCTTGTACCTACAAAATAAAGAAAGTTAGACACTATGTACCCGAGCTTCTGCGGTTCCTGCTGGGTTAGTCTTTGGAATCCATCCCTTTGGGATCCAAATTTGCTTCACCTTAAGCTTAGGTGTAACCTTCTCTACCTTTCTCTTCCTTCTGAAATAGTGAATGCTATTTTGATGTACATGAGAAGGAATAGTGTGTATGTGTGCAAAACCTTACATTAAACTGAGTTTCTCAAAACTAAGTTTTGTGGAACTGAGTTCCTAGAAACTGAGTTTATGTCAGATTCTCAGAAACCAAGTTCAGGGTGATTAGTCTTCCTAGCCCTTGAAGTATAAAATTGATTGGGCTCAGACCTCGATTAGTTGTCCCTCGTACTTGGATAAGTCCTCTTTTTATAATAATTATGAACAAAGGACCTCAAATTTCTTGAATCCGGAAATGAAACTGATGTCTTGCGAACGTTATTTTAGTCGTTGAGGTGGGTTTCCTTGCAGTAGGGACAATTTCCTTAACCCACTTCTTGGGCACACTTGGCTTCATCTCAGGTTTATTTGGTTTTGAAACCAAATAACTTTTAAGCTTGGGGACCAAGCTCAATTTTGAAACTGGATTCTGTCCCTTGCCCTAATTAGCCAATTTAGGGTTCTTGTCGGAGCTGACTAACCCTTTACCTAACAACTTAACTTCTAAACTAGAATCTCCTTTAAAGTGATGGTCATTTGGATTTTTAGTATTAGAAGTTGATGCATGATTGCTCGCATTATCCTCATTAAAACCTAAGTCTGATTTGTCAGAGGGATCTCTTTGACTATTTAAGGCCTCAACAACTTTGCTGGAACTTGAATGTAGAGAACAAATCAGCTTTTGATCCTGAGCAATTTTAAGTTTTAGAGATTCACATTCTTCTGAAATATTTTTAAAATTTTCAAGTAAAATAGAAGCCTCCCCTCTAAGCTTGGTCAAATCCTCACTAATTGACCTCGGTCCTTCGATCTCCTTGGTCAACTTTGAAACTTTAAGTTTCAGTGAGTCATTTTCTCCTACCAAGGCATCTTTTAATTTATAAAACTTTGAAAACTCTTTATTTAAAATTCCAAGAGTGACATCCTCTGAATTTGAGCAAAGTGACTCAGTGTCCTCTTCTATGCAAGCATGAGAGCCAGAAACTGAGTTTGAGGTTATTATCAAGTTTTGCAACTCAGTTTCTGGTTCTTCTCCTTTAGAGTTCGATGTCTCATCTCTAAGCTTACCCATGAAGACTAGCAGAGCTTCTTCCTCGTCTTCATATCCAGACATTTAATACCCATCATCATTATCTGGGATATCAGGAACTTTAGTTCTTGAGAGCATCGCCTTTGCTAGTGCTCTGGAAGCTTTCTTCTCAAAAATCCTTTTGAGGTGCTTCCTTTCCTCCTTATTCATACTTCAGATGATTTGGAAAGTTGCACTCGAAGCATGCATTTGGAGGTCTCACACTGAATTTATGTTCACCTCCTTGTGAACTCTCGGTCTTGACCTTGGCTTTCTCTAGAATCTTAGTCAGCTTCCCCATCTGTTCCTCAAGCTTAGCAACTGAGATCTCTTCCTCCTTCTTCTGGTAGGAAGGTGTTTGTGTTGACTTTGATGCAGAGTTTTGTCCGGCTGCTCTGTCAGCATGGTAGGGCTTCTGGGGCCTCCTCTTGAAATCTCTCTTGACAAAGAAGGCAGCATCCTCCTCAGGCTATGTGCTGACACTTATCACTGTCTCGTTCTTGTTCTCCATTTGAATATCCCATTCGTGGGCTTGGAGCTGGGCGAACATATCCTTTGTCGACATCTTCAACAAGTCATTTTCCTTTAAGATCATAATTTTTACAAACCAATCATCCTTCGGCATCTTGGAGAGGATCTTTGCATTTAAATCTGCAATAGAATAGTCTCTCCCTATGTTTTTAAGTTCATAGACTATTGAATTAAATCTTGATTTCATAGATTTAGCATTTTCAGTAGGAAACATTTGGAGTGACTCATACTTATCTACACAGTTTTGAAGTTTATTTCGCTTCATCTGATCAGTCTCTTAGCAGAGAGTGCCAAGGAAACTTTACATCTGCTTTGCGTTGTCATATGCTAGAGCTTCGACAACCAACAGTTTCGGTAGGGATTGAAGGATCAGCTCCATGGCGACTTTGTCCAATTGAGCACAGACTTTATCTTCTGCGGTCTACTCAACATAAGGCTTGTCGGCGATCTCTGGACCAGCAGCTCCTCCAAGTTGAGTATTCACTTTTGTAATCTTTATTGGTCCGTTGGCTAGGACATCTTCCATCTTTGGATGAACATTCATTAGCATTATCAGGGGTCTTTTCTTCCATATATTGTAAGATTCTGGGGAATACTTTGGAAGCTTTGTGATGTGAGCCATCTTTGTATAACCTGAGCTTGAACATAAGAAACAAACAAGTGCAAGGAAATATATCTGGTCCTACGCGACTAAACATAATATTGGTCTATAAGAACTTTGGCGCGTGATACCACTTGTTGGTCCTGAAATCAGAGTGTGTACTAAGTAGCGGAAGTAAGTTTGAATTGCACTTGTTCTCCAAAACTGACTTGAACTCAATTTCGGGTTAAAGAAAGTAAGTTAAGCTCAGAAAGGTATTAAGAAAATTTCGAGGTACACACTTCATTACTTTGCTAAGTATTAAAGGTTTTAAAGTAAGCATAATAAACTTAAGTATGGAAACTTAAATAAAGCGAGTAAAATGACACAAGATATCATAGTCTTTCGGACTTAATATCCTACGTCCACTCTTCCGAACTCAATCGGGAAACCAAAAAGTTTCAGGTTACAAACCTCCTTACAATCTATGATCAGTCCATCGGAAATCTCCATCATCCGGTCAACTAACATCACTCGTCTAGGAACTCCTTGCAAGCTACCACTTCATCGGTTTGAAGTAAGGGCGCACCCCGCAACCTTCTTCCGGAATGGTTCGATGTTTCCTCGTTCTTCCTAGAACTAAGTTTGGTTGGCAGATACCCATGAGAATCAATATCCCAGAGTAGGAGATTGACTGCTATGAATATAACTTACAAAGTTATATTCACTAAGGAAATAGCTTAAGCTTTAAGCTTTTAGCCTCATGCTTTGAATCATGTAGCACATAATGATTAGCTTGAGTTATAAAACTCAAGTCTCGTGTTAAGCAGACGGAATATCAGAGAATTTGGGTTGGAAAGTTGACAGAGTTTCTGCTTAGCTTTTCATGAGAGTTGGTAACCTTTTCTGGTTGAAATGTTGAGCTATTTATAGTCTTTAGGGTGACAATTTGAATTTTCACCCGTTAGACACGTGAAACAAGTCGTTAGACACATGGGAAATGTCATCCAATCATAGCCCACACATTGTCCGCTCTGTCGCCTGCTTTATGCTTTTGGCAATGTATTTTCCACCAACTTTTGTCAGATTGAGTTTCAATCCGAGGAATCCAAGTATGGGACATCCTCGTACTGACTTTAACTTAGCATTGAATTGGCTTTAAGACTGACTTCGATTCGCCTTGTGTTACTAGTGCTCTTGAAATTAGGGCCTCCATACTGACATTCCAAAGTTTGTATGGGCATCTCTTATATTGACTTCCCAAAGTCAGTATAGTAACCTCTATACTGACTTCCCAAGGCCAGCATAGGCCATAGCCATACTTAGTGAAACTAAGTTCTGGCCTTACTAAGTTTCAAGCACGAACACTTCCAGATAAATCTCGAGCATCTTCTTCGCTCGGTCTTCAACATCTAAGTTTCTAGTCTATTACAACACAAGTAATCCTATACATGGATTACATTCAAGGTTCTAAAAACTTAGTACTAAAGTAAGTTTTGACATATTAAAACATCAAATTAGAAGAGAAACTAAAACTTAGTTTCTAACAAGCATTGTGATCCGATATATTATGAAATAATTTCTTTGTAAAAAAGAAAAAAAAAAGATGAAAATAAGAAAAAATGGAATATGAAGGGATTGAAGTTAAGGTCGCAAAGAGAAATTGGAGTCCGCCTTACAAGAATTTTATGGATCTGTTGTTGGCCCACACCTATCCTAGATCGATACATGTACAAGTATCATTTGCTAAAATCAATGGTGGATCTACATGGACGGGGGCTGGCTCGAAATTTTTTTGGTATTAATAGTGTATCACTCCGATATTTCTATGCATAGCCCCTTTATTTCTTGTTGTGAGGAAGAAAAATGAACTAACAATATGAATCATAAGGTACGATGGGGTGAAGTTATAGACAAACATAGATTTATTATTTGTTTACTCATTTTTGTATTTTTGTACTTATTTATTTATTTATTTTTGTTATGAAAAATGTGAGGAAACCCCGTGATAAACTTTTGGATCCGCCGTCAATTCAAATATATTTTATGCCTTTTTATATTTTCCAATCTAAAAATTAATATTTTTTATTCATAAATATACTGGGGCTAGTTGGATATATATCTACCAAAGGCAATGCAATCCAGGCAGGGAAGTACACAATAATCTGAGTCACTCTTTCTTATTATTTTTTTAAAAACCCTTTTTTATTAATTAATTTAAAAGGTTAATTAGAATTACATCCGTGCGTTGCACGGTCAATTTATTTATTTTTATATTGCATATATTCATAATTCACATTTAATTTTGATTTATTCAACTACTTATATAATTTTATCTTTTAAGTTAATAGATTTTTAACAATAATGTAATAAACATCTTCTATTCCAACATATTAAGATAAATGGTATGATTTTCTTGGATAAGTAAAATATATTAGGTACAAAATATTATTAGTTTTAAATAATTTTAAATAGAAATATGTAGCTGAATGATAGTATATTTATTTTAATAATGAAAATACTTATCAATGATGAATGTAAAAAAAATACAAAACCACATAATTGGGATAAAGTGAAAAAATATACTTATTATTAGATTTTCTATTCTTTTAATAATCTCAATTGCTAAGATTTTCTAAAAAGTAAATTTTTTTAAATGAATTTATAATTTTTATATTATATATATTTGAAGGTTCATCATTATATTAATCCATATATATAAGCATAACTTTAGAAATTATTATCTTAATTCTAAGAAGAAATATTATTTATTATTAAAAAAATTTTAAAAACAATAAATGATTATATTTAATAAATATATTATAATAGATAAATTGTACACAATTAAAAATTATACGAACTAAGGCCAAAATATATTTTCTGAAAAAGTAGAAATTTGGGTAATTCTTAAGTTCTCATATATCTCAAATCATGTTGCAATGCAATTTAATTTATTATAATAATTTATATGTTTGATATTAGATAGTCATGAGTTATTATATTACAGAGAATTTTATGCAAGTTGAGCCCATATTTTTGCTAATACTATACAGTAAAATTGGATAATTTTTTTTATTGAATAAAACTAATAAATAATTATATTGAGTGAGTTATCGATATGGAATGTCGTGGTTAGTATTTTAATTATAATCAATTGATTATATATTAAAATAATATTCAGGACATTCCTCTTCATTTGTGTAACTTTTCTTCATCAATATATTGATATAACTATAATAAGAATATCTATATATTTGCAGATTTAGATAAATATAATTAAAATTTTATTTTCTTTCCCTCGTGAAATTCATATATAAAATGTGAAAATTCATTTCTCACAAAGTAATAGACTAAATATTTTCATGTGAAATATATTAATTTATATTCTTATATATTTACATATTTCTTTGTATAATTAAATAATATTTATATAGTGTATGTGTTTGAGGATTAGAAAAAAATATAAAATCACTGATAACGTGAAACAAAAGTAGTTAACATATTACTTGTGTCCAATAGGTCATGATTTCGAGTTATAGTAGGTCATTTGAATGAACTTCAATTCATACATTATATATATATATATATATATATATATATATATATATATATA
>JAPKLW010003575.1:6170-38707 GCA_026898455.1 Plectranthus barbatus
ACCTTGTCCTCAAGGTTGAAGTCTGGGAACTGGGATTGAAAATCTTCCTTACTGAGCCACGTTGCTTCATCAACTGACTGTCCTTGCCACTTTACCAACAGCTGTGCTTCCTCCGCGCCTCGCACCTTTATAACTCTCTCAGCTAACACTTCTTCTGGTTCAAATAGTGGCCCAATTGGAAGTTCCAAGCTCTCCGGTAACACCCCTTCGACTGGGTGATCCCCAATAACCCTCCTCAACTGTGAAACATGAAATACGGGGTGAATGCGGCTTGAAGATGGTAAAGCTAACCGATATGCAGCACCACCAATACGAGACTCCACAACGAATGGTCCATAAAATTTTGGAGAGAGCTTATGATGAGATTTACTGCTTAAGGACGACTGGCGGTGAGGGCGAACCTTCAGAAACACCTTGTCGCCAACTTGGAATTCCACCGCACGACGATGTTTATTTGCCTGTTTCACCATAGTTTGCTGCGCCCGTTCCAAATTCATTTTCAGGCGAGCAAGTGCAGCATCACGCGAACTCAGCACCTCTGCGACAGCAGCTACCCTACATTCGCCGGGCAAGTAGCGACGAAGGGTTGGTGGACTGCGCCCATAAACAATCTCGAATGGGGTAGTCTGCGCCGCCGTTTGATATGCCGTATTGTACCAGAATTCCGCCCACGGCAGCCAACGCAACCAATGCTTAGGTTGTTCAGAAGCAAAACACCTCAAATAAGTTTCCAGAATGCGATTCAAAACCTCCGTTTGCCCGTCTGTCTCTGGATGATAAGCCGAACTAAACTTCAGCTGTGTACCCGACAAAATAAACAATTCTTTCCAGAATGAATTGATGAACAACGAATCACGGTCACTAACTATCGAACGAGGAATGCCATGTAGCCTGACAACCTCCCGTGCGAATGCCTCAGCCACAGAACGAGCTGTAAGGGGAGGCCTCAAGGGAATGAAGTGACCATATTTAGAGAGACGATCGACAACTACCAGAATAATAGTGTGGCGTCTGGAGGTGGGCAAACAAGTAATAAAGTCAATCGAAACGTCCTCCCAGACTAATTCTGGAACTGGAAGTGGTTGTAGTAACCCAGCTGGAGATAACGCCTCATACTTAGATTTTTGACATATCAAACACTGGGCAACATACTCTTGCACTCGACGGAACATTCCCTGCCAATATACGTTCGCTGCCAACCTCCTGTAAGTACGAAGAACCCCAGCGTGTCCCCCAGATGGGGAGTCATGAAACTCTGCTAATAACCGCTGAATCCAAGGCGAATCCGCAGCCAAAACCAATCGCCCCTTGTGTAATAATCTGCCATTAACCACTGAAAACCCTGGATGGCTGTTCGGATTAGCTGCTAATGCAGCCACCACCCCTTTCAAATAAGTATCATGCTGCTGTTCGGTAATCACATCAGGCAGCCCCAGCCATTCTGGAACGCTGCACGCTGCTAACTCACCTTCGTCTACGCGCCGAGACAAGGCATCAGCTGCAGCGTTCGAGCTCCCAGTCTTATACTCAATTATAAAGTCATAACCCAACAGCTTCGCCACCCAAACTTGTTGTGATGGGGTCGCAATTCGCTGATTTAGTAAATGGCGGAGGCTGCGGTGGTCGGTTCGAACCACGAACCGGCGCCCAATCAAGTAAGGCCTCCAATGCTGAATAGATAAGGCGAGTCCCATCATTTCGCGCTCGTATGCTGATCTGGACAAGGTGCTATCGGCCAAAGATTTGCTGAAATAGGCGACAGGGCGTCTATTTTGCATAAGCACTGCTCCAACCCCAACACCAGAAGCATCACATTCCACCACAAATTGTTGATCGAACTGCGGCATCGCGAGGACTGGTGCCTCGGTCAAGGCTTTCTTAAGGCGATTGAAAGCTTTATCTGCGTCCGCTGTCCAAACAAACCTTGCGGCGACCTCTTTCTTTAAGAGGGCAGTAAGTGGCCGGGCGATACATCCATATTCCTTCACAAACCTCCGGTAATACCCTGTCAATCCAAGGAACCCCCTTACTTCTCGAACTGAGGTGGGCTGCGGCCATTCCATAATGGCACTGACTTTTGCCGGGTCCATCGCCACACCGTCTCCTGAAATAATATGACCGAGGTACTCCACTTGACGACATCCAAATGAACACTTCTTAGCATTCGCTTTGAACTGATGCTCAGCTAGAACTTGCAGCACCCGGCGCAATTGCCTCTGATGATCCTCCCAAGACTGACTATACACCAATATGTCGTCAAAGAAGACCAATACGAATTTCCGAAGGTACGGTCGAAACAAGTCATTCATAGTGGATTGAAAGGTTGCTGGAGCATTCGTCAATCCGAACGGCATCACCAAAAATTCATAATGGCCACTGTGAGTGCGGAAAGCAGTTTTATGAATATCCGAGTCGACCACCCTAATTTGGTGATATCCCGAGCGCAAATCAATCTTTGAAAACACAACCGCACCAGCCAGTTCGTCCAACATTTCCTGAATAACCGGGATGGGATATTTGTCAGGTACTGTAGCTTTATTCAACTCCCTATAGTCCACGCAGAAACGCCAACTTCCGTCTTTCTTTTTAACTAACAAAACTGGACTTGAAAAAGGGCTCGAGCTTGGCCGTATAACTCCAGTTCGCAGCATCTCGTCCACCAATCTTTCAATCTCGTCCTTTTGCAAGTGACCATATCTGTACGGTCTAACTGATATTGGTTTAGAGCCGGGAACCAACTCAATTCGGTGGTCAGTTTGGCGACGTGGCGGTAACTCCTTTGGCTCCTCAAAAACCGCTGCATATTGTCGCAAAACACCGGCCAACCGCCCTTCTTCCTTCCCGGACAATTTAGCGGGTTCTCGATCTAACATCACAGCCCACATCTCTACCTCTGTAGTCTTCATCAAAGAACGAAGGCTCACCATAGTTCGGCACAATGTTGGATCTCCCCTTAGCACTATTCGGCCATCTGCCCCTAAGAAACTCATCCACAACTCTCTCCAGTCTGACTGTACCACGCCTAAAGTAGCCAACCAGGTGACTCCTAGAATGACCTCCACGCCTCCCAGAGGAAAAACATAACAATCAGCCACCGCGACGTATCCCGACAATTTAATATTGAGTTTTTTACAAACCCCTTCAGATGCTTGGCGTCGTCCGTCTCCCAACTTCACTTGGAATTTGCACGTTTTCTGCGGTTGTAACCCCAACCTGGAAACCAGAGAAGAACAAATGAAATTGTGGCTCGCGCCACTATCAATCAAGATCGTCACTGTTTGATTCAACACTTCACCCCGGATGCGCATAGTACGGGGGCTAAAAACTCCTGTCATGGAGTAAATAGGTAGGTCCTCAGTCTCTTCCTCCTTCTCCTCTTGTCCCATTGAAGGTTCCTCCCTTCCGGTTACTTCATAATAGTCGTGTTGTGGTAGGTCCACTTCATCCTCCTCCTCGGCTACCAACACCCTTAACTGCTTCATAGAACATTCATGTCCCGGTGAAT
This sequence comes from Plectranthus barbatus, assembly GCA_026898455.1. Classification (NCBI taxonomy): domain Eukaryota; kingdom Viridiplantae; phylum Streptophyta; class Magnoliopsida; order Lamiales; family Lamiaceae; genus Plectranthus; species Plectranthus barbatus. The sequence continues at coordinate 9,676 of JAPKLW010003575.1, forward strand.
ATGTTTTCTTGCAGCGGTAACATAACCCTTTAGCCCGTAGCTCATCCATCACCTTCTGTGGAAGACGAGTAAAACGGGGGCGGGACGAGGATTGCATTGACACCCCCGTATTGGATCCATTCCCGGGCTGCGTTCCCGGCCTTGTGTAGCTGCCCCCTGAGATGCTAACCGTGGTGCCCCCACTTCCAATCCGACTGTTGCCAAATGACCGAGTCCCGTGAGTTTGTCGGGAATCGGACAGACCACCAATAGAGTTCTTGTGTCCCCCAATCTGTAATGCCACATTATCTTCTACATCCCTTGCTAAATCCATTGCAGTTTCCAAATCAGGTGGTCGTAGCAGACGCAGCGAACCCCGGATTGTTGCCTTCAGTCCATTCATAAAGTAGCCCAGATACTGCTCCTCGGGTAGTCCCGGCACTTGACCTGCTAACTGGACAAATACTGAGATATAGTCCTCCACTGAACCGTTCTGCTTCAGTCCAGACAATCTTTCAAATCTGTTGCCCCGGAATCGTGTATCAAAACGATTTACCAATGCTTGCGTGAATTCGTCCCAGGAAATTGTTGGCTTCCTTTTTCGCAGCCACGCAACCCAGTAAAGTGCTGCACCCTCCATGGCAACTACAGCTGCTGCAACTTTCTTTTCCGGCAAGGTCGCATTCAGTTCGAACTGCTGTTCGGCTCGTACAACCCACCCAATGGGGTCCTCCCCACTGAAAGTTGGTAGTAACGACGCTGCCCCGCCCATCTGCATGGCTGTCCCGCTGCCCTGGCCATTCCCTGCAACGATTTCATTTGCCACGTGTGTCTGCTTCGGGTCAGGTGTACGCAGCACCGCCGCAGACAAGGCGGCTAGCGATCGGACGATCTCGTCCAACTGCGACCCGTGCGCCTTCATCTTTTCATTCATCGCTTCCAATTGCGCGTTGTGTGCAATTATCTCCTCTTTTATTTCTGCTTGATCGTTCTCAAGACTCTTCAACCGATCACTGTTCGACTTCGGCATGTCGACGGAGACGGATCCGGCAGGTCGGACCACTTGATAGAACTTGTTCACGAAGAACACACGTAATACGTGCCCAGCGAATAAACGCCCAAAAGAAAATATATTATCTCTGATAAATCCTTCAATAAACCTAGATGGGATATATTAATATCCCAAACAACCAATGCCTAAGATATCTCAAACTCAAAAGGAAATAAATCTTGCAAGATATGAAAATATAAATACTAAAAGATATGAAAATCTAATTACTAAAATTCTGAAACTTAATAACTAATTAAAATTAAAATATTCCCAGCCTACGAACGAGGCTCCATCCGTCTCCGCCTGCGGTAAACCAACAACGGCTTAAATCCTTCTTTGAACTCATTCTGGTCGCGCTCCATATCAGATTAAATCTTAACAGATAGTTGTAATGTATAACTACATGTTTCTACAAAGATGTTCTCATGGATTCCAGCGTTTACATTGTATATTTTGATTCAGTCAATGCATCAAAATATAGATTTGTTGGAATTGACCCTAGGTTTAGTTTTGTTTTGTTTTCCTAGCAAGATTATTTAGTTTGAGAGTGGTACATGGGGAGAATATTCTTAGGGAATTGAGAATCTCTTCCTAATCATTTGACCAATTCAATTAACTTTAATAAATTGTGATGTAAAATTATTTAATATAATAAGAAGACGGCATTTGTCCAGTTTTGAGGCAATAGAGTCCTTCCTACAAAGTGACAACGCCTAATATATTTTTTGATGGAATTTTTAATCTCCAAGATTTATTATGATGACACTTCAAACATCTCTCTTCATTCTACTTCTCCAATATTTGTATCAAACTTGCGATGCAAACTGCACCCCTTCTGCCTGCGGCATTATCAGCAATATTAGCTCCCCTTTCCGCCTCAAGAGCGACCCTAAGCGCTGCGGGGATCGCGGATTCGAATTAGTATGCGAAAACGACGTCGCCTCCCTCTCTCTCAACTCTCACAAATACTATGTCAAACACATCGACTACTTCAACTCCACCATCAGGCTGGTTGATGCTTCCATAAACTCCGATGACGCCTGCTCTTTTCCCAACTCTTCTGCTTACAACTATAACTTTACCTTTCCATATGCTCAAGCTTTTCCTTACTATCTCCGAAGTTATTCAAATCCATATGGTACTAATGTTGCCTGGCCTGTAAATCTGATGAGCTGTCCATATCCGTTGAAGAATTCTTCCAACTTTACAGATATTACTCATTATTGTCAAACATCCAGCTCCAGATTCAGTTATGTTAAGGTCGGCCGCATGAATGCCTCCGAGGTCAAACATATGTGCCGAGTAGAGGTGATCGTAATGACATCGTGGAGGGGGTTTAAGGATTTGAACAACGTATCACTCGAAGAAATTCACCGCTCTCTCTTGTATGGATTAGAACTCGTCGTCGGCCAAGGATGCCGAGGTTCACAGAGAGCCTGGGGTAAGAATGCAGGATGCTTTATATATATATATATATATATATATATGTTTGTCATTACACATTGCATATTCCTCGTTTTAGGCTAATGTTTTTCTATTCTGGAAACTGCAGATAAATTTGGAAGCTTCTTAGCCGGTAAGAATCATTTTTTTCTCAAAAACATATTCTTCTTCACTGCTATTAATCCTCTACATCATGTGCAGGTCTTGTCCCGATTCTTCTGCTCTTTGTAGGTGAGAAATTAATTTGTATTTCCTCTCTCATCAATATTTTCTGATATAAATTATAATTTTGGGAAATCAAAATATTCCAGGGCTGGTATGTGTTGTGGTAGGCCCTCCAGTAATGAGCATCATCGTATTCTTCCCTATATTAGGATTATTATATTATCTCTACTCTCCAATTTACCATATGATCTTCAGTAATAATCCTTTTCTTTCTTTTTTTTTTTTATGTCTCATTTATCTGCATTCCTTTTTCCTTATCCATGTAGTCAATGTGTGCAGGGCAAGTGAATTATGGTCAGCTGCTAAATACTGGTATGCTCTTTGTTCTTGTTAGAATTGCTCTTTCAACTTTTAATTATAACCATAGATAATCTATAATCTATAACCAAAATCATTATATGCTAATTACCGTAAAATGCACGTGCTTTTAATTTTTCTTTTATAGCTATTAACCGTGTGTTGTAGCGGATCCTCTGTTTCACAATGGTGTTCCATTTTGTCGATTATTAATTTTAATAATTATTTTTATGAAAATAAAAATTAAATATAATAAAATATACTATAATTAATTTTAAGAATAAAAATTAAAATTTTATAAGATTACAAATTATGGTTATGAATTAATCAAAATTTAATTTAAAATTGAAAATTAATTACTAAAAAATATTATATATACCCTAATTGGGTGGGACGAACCATATGATTGAACTTGTAAAATTAGTCTAAATTCAAATAAATTAAAGTCATAAAAAATATTAAATAAAAATTAAATATTAGATATGAGATTTAAATTAATATATTCAAAAAGCTAAGGAAAAAAAAAAGAGTAGAAAATATCCTTTATTCTCTACTCCGCAACAAAAATGCAACCCTAAACTATTATACTTAATTATTTGGCTAAGTACGACATTTCTAAAATAAATAACTTCATACAAATATAAAAGATCACTGTGATTAGAATGCCCATTAAATTTGTCTTTCTTCTTATTTGCATCTTATCACAGCCGCACCATCAATCTCATTTCTATTATCATCATCGTTGCACCAAGGTTCATCATTTTTCCCTTGGTTGTGTGGTTTCTAATTTACAAATATCGGAGGAGGCATTTTTCCATGTTTGACTCAATAGAATCCTTTTTACAAAGCGACAACAAGCTCATGCCAATTCGGTATAGGTATTCAGACATTAAAAGGATGACTAAGAATTTTCAAGATAAATTAGGTGAAGGGGGCTATGGTTCTGTTTACAAAGGAAAACTTCGAAGTGGTCATTACGTAGCAGTAAAATTGCTCAGAAAATCTGGAACAAATGGGCAAGACTTCATGAATGAGATTGCAACAATTGGAATGATCCACCACGTAAATGTCGTCAAATATAATTAGTTGGGTATTGTGCACAAGACTCTAAACGTGCTCTTGTGTTTGATTTCATGCCGAATGGCTCTTTTGAAAAGTATATCTTCAAGTTAGAAAATTTGAATTCCTTGAGTTGGGACACAAAGCTTGATATTGCAATTGGAGTTGCTCGTGGGATTGATTATTTGCATTGAGGGTGTGATGTCCAAATCTTGCATTTTGACATTAAACCTCACAATATACTTCTTGATGCCAAGTTCATTCCAAAAATATCTGATTTTGGCTTAGCAAAACTTTGTTCCACCGAGAAGAATGCAGTGACCCTGGCTGCTGCTAGAGGAACTATTGGTTATGTTGCTCCTGAACTGATCAATAGAGGTTTAGGTAGAGTCTCGCACAAGGTTGATGTGTATAGTTTTGGGATGTTGCTCATGGAAATTGTGAGCTTAAAGAGAGACTTGATTGGAAACAATGATGGTTCGAGTAAGTATTTTCCATGTTGGATATATGACTGCTTTGTTGAAGGTAGAGATAGTGAAATTACAAATATTGTTGAAAATGATGATGATGACGATGATGGCAACATGAGGAGACATGTTCGGAAAATGACAATAGTTGCATTATGGTGCATACAAATGAATCCAGATGATCGTCCATCAATGAATAAAGTATTAGAAATGTTGGAAAGTGATATTAAGCATCTACACCTTCCTGACTACCCATCCAACGCAGCCGAAGTCCTAATAAATGAGGATCAAGCGTGTTCTTGTGATTCTATATCCTTGCTACATAATGAAGAAGGTTTGTCCCATGTGGAGATTACTGTGCAACAGCAATCTCGGGCTTATAAAAGCTAGAATGTTGTAAAATGGACATGTTGAAATGTGTGGTTTTGTTTAAGATATTAGGATTATGTATTGGTAGGCATTGTTGCAACTAAGTTGTCTACAATTTTAGTCAGATGCTGATGTGTTTGTTAGTTTGGTAGTGTGGGTTGTTTCTCAGGGATTATGTTTGATTGAATTAATGTTTTTAAAATGTGAATTATATTTTTTTATTTCATGGGAAAACTATTTCCAGAGTCATGATCACTATATTGGTCACATGTAAAAAGTCCTTTTTCACATCAATAATATAACTTTAACATATTCCTTTATCTCTTTATGCTAATGCTTTTGACCTTTGGACAATGGGAAATGCAGACCAAATAATAAAACTTAACATATTCCTTTATTTCTTTATGCTAATGCTTTTGACCTGTGGAAAACACACAAACAAACAATGACAAATGCTTTTGAACCAAATATTCTGCATATGATTATAACTCACTATGAAACCCATTTAGCACATATGGCAGTTACAATTATACAAAGAAAACAACAAATCTTTCATTTTACAAATGCAATTTATTTATATATCTATTCTAAACTGGGGTTCTAAAGGAAGCTTCATTGTATTTGTTACATAAGTAGTTTCTTTATTTTTTAAACAAAACCTGAATTTCTCAAGATGATTAAAAATATTTTAAGTAATTAAAAATAAATATGGTAAATTTGTCCCCAAAATCTCTGATTTTGGACTAGCGAAATCATACTCCATAGAGAAGGATGTCGTGACCTTAACAGTTGTTAGAGGAACAATAGGCTATGTCGCTCAAAAGATGACAACAGTCACATTGTCGTACATATGAATAAATTCAAACGATCGTCCATAAGTGAGTAAGTTGTGGAAGATGATACAAGGTGAAATTGAACATCTACATATTCCTCAATATATATCCATCTCAGAGTAAGCGAGAATGAGACCTCGGGTGCATGTTCAATTGATGATTATCTCAATATCTAGCTCAAGGAAGTGGCTAAAGATAGTGGTTCAATGAGGCTGTTTCAAGGAAGTGGGTCGAGTAGACTGTGGGTCGAGGGAACTCAATGAGTGTTTCTAGTGCTGCTGAACATGGAAAAGATATGATCGATCTAGTTCCCTTGTACGACGGGATTTATCCATATCGGAACAGAATTTTGTTAAGTATTAATTTATTTGTATATTGGGATTTGGAATTGATTTTTTTATGTATGTAGGAATCTATCCCTATAAATACTCCTGCTCCCACCATTATAATTTGTCAAATACTCATATTTTCTCCACCATAATAAAAATTATCTCCGAAGCTTAAAGAGCCACTATAATTCTTTATTATTTGTGTTTACAATCGCTTCAATTCTCAATAGTATTGTTGCTCCGTTCTAACACTGATAGCAGCCTTGATACTGCACAAACAGTTAGAGGCATATCACTGAAACTGATTCCTCTTTCATTTCATGAAGTTTGTTAAGACTAATGGAAACTATCCACTAAACTGTTTGTGTTGTAAAAAGTTATATATACATTATAAAAAGTTATTAGGAATTGATGATAAGAATGTGCAAGTAACAAAATTCAATTGAGTAAGAGTACTTGCATGCATTGCTCTTATTTTTTTAGTATCATAATTAATTAGTTGTTTTATCTCATATTTTATTTTGCCTAAGGGGCATTTGGTGTGCATTTATTTTACAGGGTTCATGTTACAATCTAGAAGACCATATTTGAACAATGGTGAGCTCTTAATTTTATGTTATTACTATTTCAAGCCGTACCTATGACATTTTGTGGAGCAACTCATTCTTGGAGATTTTTATATAGAGTTTTATCGATTCAGGACCCGAAAGATAGTTTAATTATCGATTCAGGACACGAAAGATCATACAATTCTCAATCCAGGACCTAAAGATTAGGTCCTGGATTGAGAATTGTTTGATCTTTCGGGTCCTGGATTGACAAATCATCTTTCGGGTCCTGAATTGATAATTTAAACTATTTTTTGGGTCTGAATCGACAATTATCCTTTTTATTTTTATCCTTTGTATCTAAATTCATCTATAAATAATTAAATATATATACTTACTCTATATTTGAAATAGTTCTCTTCTTTTTCTTTTTTTAAATTAATTGATTCGCGAAAATATCTTTTGAGATTTTCTTAAATAGGGTTAATTTATTATAATTAATACAAAAGTATTTAACATTTTTTAAATTCTTAATACATATTTCAAATTTTCGCGGTCCTAAAAAATTGTCCATATGTAACTCGTGTTTAAAATTAAAATTGGTAATTATTTGTTTATATTTATATTAAGTTTCAATAATTATTAAGTTATAATTTCTTTGTGACTGTTAGCTTGTATTTGAAAAATATATATTTTCTATACTTGTAGATTTCGAACAAAAACTGCAGTATTTTATTTAGATATCTCACTATATTCATATTATTTTATTTTAGTATTTTATTAATATCTCACTATATTCATATTATTTTATTAATATAATTTATATTTATTAATAAAACCGTATATAGAGCTTCTTTACACGAGATTTCTTACATTTTAGAAGGAGAGTGAGAAAATTTCTTTTTCTTTTTCATCTCACAGTTGTGATTGGAAGCATCGTTATCATCTTTGGGCCAAGGTTCATCATTAGTCTTTTCTTAGCTTGGTTTTTGATAAAAAAATATCGAAGAAGACATATGCATGTCTAACTTCACTAGAATAGAGAGTTTCCTACGAAGTGATAACAAACTCATGCCAATCAGATACTCCTATTCAGAAATATAAAAGATAACAAAAAATTTTCAAGATGAATTAGGTGAAGGAGGGTATGGTTTTGTATATAAAGGAAAGCTTCGTAGCGGTAATCGTGTAGCAGTGAAACTTCTAGGAAAATCCAAGTCCAACGATCAAGACTTTATTAATGAAATTGCAACTATTGGAAGGATTCATCATGTCAATATTGTGAGACTAGTTGGATATTGTGCAGAAGGCTCCAAACGTGCTCTTGTTCTTGATTTTATGCCTAACGGTTCTCTTGAAAAGTACATATTCAACAAAGAAAAAATGAATTCTTTAAATTGGGATACAAAGTTTGAGATTGTTGTTGGAGTGGCTCACAGAATTGAGTATTTGCACCGAGGGTGTGACATTCAAATTCTACATTTTGACATCAAGCCTCAAAATATACTTCTTGATGATAAATTCTCCCCAAAAGTATCTGATTTCGGTGATGTAATACCCCGTGTGTAATTTTGACCTTGTATTATTTATTCGGAATCAATAAAGAAGATTACATTAATTTGAGAGCATCGATATTATTTAATCTCGATTGGGAAAGTTAATTAGCTTGGAATTATGTATGATATTGGAAGAATTATTAAGATTTGTTTAAGGAAATTATTTGAGAAGGGTTAAATCATAAATTATATGGATTAATTGAGGGGTTTAGATGGGATAATTCTTGAGGTTTAATTATTATTATATGGAGATCTATTAGGTATATGTAGATACATACATATTATTATGAGTGGGAGAATATTGGACAAATATATGAGAAATAATTTATCCCATTCTCACTTATTCTTTCAAGTTTAGAGAGAGAGAGAGAGAGCTAACACCCAAACCCGTCAGCCCACTTCCCGGCCAGATTCTGGCCAGCTCCGGCGACCCCCGACCTTACCAACACCACCACCACGTAGCTCTCGTTCCCAGCTTCAATTTGATATAAGGTGGAAACTTGATTTCCAATTCTAACTCCTTGAGTCTTGTTTGAGTTAATGGTTGATATATGATTAGAAGCATGAATCGTATTATGATTAAGATAGTTCTTGTCCTAGATCATCCGTTTTAACTTATGACCTTATGATTGTAGGAGACTGAAAGTTGGAGGATTAGCCCGTACTAGCGGAGAAGCATCTACATTAAGCCTAATACCAGGTGGGAAACTATTTCAGTATAAAATCAAATGTGCGTTTTCCTTTCCAAACGTGTTAAAACTGCTTTGTTTTAAATTGAGATTTGTTATGCATGTTTTGTGCTATTGTATCTGTCCTCTGTCGATTCCCATCGACAGAGAGTATAACTAATGAGTTTAGAACCAGGTTTTCATAACTGCGCAAGAACTCATTTAGTGAACAGGGGTAGAAGCCCCCTTATTATTGAATTGGGTGAACTGTCCCCATGTTTTTGTTGGAATGAGGCGGAGAGTCCTCCAGTGTTTTGGATCCAGGGAATTATATTTAAACGATCGGGTCTCAAAATGGATTACTGAGACTAGTGCACTTTGATGACAGTGGGTTAAGTGTGTTTGCATTCCTGACTGGTCATCGTAACTTGGAAGCCGGCTAACTTCCAGTTACAACACTGAAACAGATATGATAACATGTAAATATCACGCGTGCAAAATAAAATATTTTAGATAGCACGGTTCCTTTCAACAAAACCCCGTGTCTATCTGTGTGAGTTGCATAGCATATCTCCTATATAATGTATGTTTTCGGGCATGTTTCTCATTGGGTACATTAGTACTCAGCCCCTCGTAATGTTTCTTAATTACGCAAGTTGAGCGGCAAGGATGGGCGAGCAGGGGTGTAAACCAGTGATGTGAAGCATTTTGAAATCCTAGATCCTGAGATATGCATCTTCATATGCATATCTCCGCCACGTTGCACACGCGCTGCTACACTCTCTGATTTATCCTTCCCATGTTTTGACATGTTTGAATTTGTGAACTACTGTTTTATTTAAACTCTTGACTCGAAGTACAATCTCTTTTGTTCCTAAAGATCTTTTATATTTATTTAAAACTTCCGCTTATTTATTTGATTGAAGAAATGTTTGACAAAACCTGAAACATCAATGCAACGCGACCCCAAATTGGGAAGGTCAGTTGGGGGCGTTACAGGTTTAGCCAAATTTTTCTCCACTGAGAAGAATACACTAACCTTGACTACTGCTAGAGGAACTATAGGCTATGTTGCTCCTGAATTGATAAATAGAGGTATCGGTCGAGTTTCATACAAAGCCGATGTCTATAGTTATGGAATGTTGTAGATGGAAATGTTGGGTTTGAAAAGAGATTTGAGAGGAAAGAATGATGATTCAAGCCAGTATTTTCCATGTTGGATATATGACCGTTTTAATCAAGATAAAGAGTTCAACATTGGAAGTGTTAAGGAAATTGAGATTGATGGTGACAATGAAAGTACAAGAGCACTTGTTCGAAAGATGACAATAGTTGCATTATGGTGCATACGAATGAATCCGGATGATCGTCAATCGATGAATAAAGTATTGGAAATGTTGGAAGGTGAAGTTGAATATTTACAAATTCCTCCATATCCCTTGGTTTATCCCGATGTTGTACGAAATGAGGATGATACATCGAGAACAAGCTCAATATATTCTGATTCTATATCATTACTCCATAACAAAGATGCTCTCAATGTTGAGATTACCATTATGCCACAGTAGAAAATGCAGTGATATTCCACAACAAATAGGCCTCTGTATAAGCACCCTTGATCTTTCTTAGCAGATTTAGGATTGGAGTAGTTGTGCGACTGTTTACTAATCATGTTGTATTGTATAACTGTAGGTGCTCAAGATTTTGTGAACTCAATTAGTAATGCATGCAGGTTTCTTTAAATATGGTCCTATAAATTTCTGCATTTACATTTATACATTTAAATCTCAAAGTATAGTGTTGAAGATGTTAGAAGGTGAAGTTGAATGTCTGTAGATTCCTAATTACATTGTTAAAGAATGACAAAGTCTGCATAACTAGTAAGGTGCATAAGGCAGTTGGAGCCTGTTGTTTCACTGCCTGCTTACCTCTGTTTTCTATTGAAACATGTTCCTCTTTCAAGAAGTTAGTGTTGTACATATTTATCAGATGAGATCTAACCAATATTTAGAGTTTCTTTACCAGAAGCAAAGCATTCTGTAAAGAGGATTGCTTCAACTTAGTAATCGACTAAGTTGTGATAGTTAGTTGTGATTGAACAAGGCAAAAAGAAAAGCAATGACTAAAAAAATGTGCAATTGCAAAAATACAGTTGAGTCAGATCGTGTTTTGTATTTTTAATTAGTCTGATCTCATATTCCATTTTGCTTTATTTTGCAGTGTACTACTATGGTTGGAACTCGGGTGAGCTCTTTATATTGTTTTATAAATATAACATATTTATAAATCTTAACAATTATAACACTGAATTTTTTTTAATTTCCTTTTCTTGAGCCATCAGACTTGATTTCTAGCATCACGATCATCTTTGGGCCGAGGCTCATCATCAGTCTCTTCTTAGCGTGTCTCTTAATAAAAAAACTTCAAAGAAGACATTTGTCTAGATTTGAAAAAATAGAGAGCTTCCTACAGAGTGATAACAAACTCGTACCAATCAGATACTCCTACTCGTATATAAAAAAGATGACTAGAGATTTTCAAGATAAATTAGGAGAAGGAGGCTATGGTTCTGTTTACAAATGAAAACTTCGTAGCGGTAATCATGTAGCAGTCAAACTTCTTGGGAAATCCAAGTCAAATGATCAAGGCTTTATGAATGAAATTGCAACTATTGGAAGGATTCATCATGTCAATATTATGACACTGGTTGGATATTGTGCAGATGGCTCCAAACGTGCTCTTGTGCTTGATTATATGTCTTGTGCTAGATTGTATGTCTAATGGTTCTCTTGAGAAATACATATTCAATAAAGAAATAATGGATTCTTTAAAATGGGATACAAAGTTCAAGATTGTGGTTGGAGTGGCTCATGGAATTGAATATTTGCATCAAGGGTGTGACATTCAGATTTTACATTTTGACATCAAGCCTCATAATATACTTCTTAATGATAACTTCATTCCAAAAGTATCTAATTTCAGGTTAGCAAAATTTTTCTCATCATTGGACTCGTCCGACACGAGCATGTTGGACTCATCGTTGGAACTTGTCAGACACGAACATGTTGGACTTGTTGTCACACCTAGACTTGACTTCACTGAGTTAGTGTCTATTTCATGATGAGTCAGCACATATGTTTTGAATTATGGACTGTTTCGGTCAATGTCATAATGTCTTTTGAATTATGGATTGTTTCGGTCAAAACCATAATGTTAATCCATGACTTGAGCATGTAACTGCCCAGACTTGTCTGAGAGTGTAACTTCTCAAACTTAATGTCTGAGTGTGTAATTGTTGTCTCCCTCTCATGTGTTGAAGCCAATAAATAGACATTTTTAGGTGCATACATGGTCTTTAATTTTTAGCTCTCAGATGCAAACACTCAACCCAAAATTCTCTCTAAAATTGTCCAGCACCACCGGTCAGTTCAATCCAAACTCTGTTCAGTTCGTCGGAGCTCGTTTGATTGTGGTGCTACTTTAACCGAGACATAGTCATTTTACCTTTGGTACTTTGCATAATACTGTAAACGGGATCTTGTGTTTGATTTCATGCCGAATGGCTTTCTTGAAAAGTATATCTTCAACCGAGAAAAATTGAGTTCCTTGAATTGGGACATAAAGTTTGATACTGCAACTAGAGTTGCTCGTGGGATTGATTATTTGCATCGGGGGTATGATGTTCAAATCTTGAATTTTGACATTAAACCTCATATTATGCTTCTTGATGCCTAGTTCATTCCAAAAATATATGATTTTGGCCTAGCAAAACTTTGTTCCACCGAGAAGGAGGAAGTGACCCTGACTGCTGCTAGAAGAACCATTGGCTATGTTGCTCCTGAACTGATCAATAGAGGTTTAGGTGGAGTCTCGCACAAAGCTGATGTCTATAGTTTCGGGATGTTGCTCATGGAAATTGTGTGCTTAAAGAGAGACTTCATTGGAAACAATGATAGTTCGAGCAAGTATTTTCCAAAGTAGATATATGACTGATTTAATGAAGGTATGGATACTGAAATTACAAAAATTGTTGAAAACGATGACGACAATGATGGCAACATGAGGAAACTTGTTCGAAAAATGACAATAGTTGCTTTGTGCATACAAATGAATCTAAATGATCATCCATCAATGAATAAAGTATTAGAAATGTTGGAAAGTGATATTAAGCATCTACAACTTCCTGACTACCCGTCCAACGCAACCGAAATCCTAATAAATGAGGATCAAGTGTGTTCGTCTGATTCTATATCCTTGCTACATAATGAAGAAGGTTTGTCCCATGTGGAGATTACTGTGCAACTAGGGTTGGCAATTCGTGCGTGTCGGGTCGTTATCGTGTCAACACGATAGTGACACGATCCATTAAGGTCCGATACGAACACGGTCTGTTAAGGATTGCTTGACACGAACACGACACGGCCCAGTAAACCTCAAATACGAACACGACACAAACACGACGTTGACCTGTTGAGAACCCAATCTGATAACACGATATTGACACGAACACAACACAGATACGATATTGACTTGTGAAAAGTGTTTGATTAAATGATAAGATAATAATTATAATAATCATTAAAAAAAATATTTAAATATTATAATGGATAATACGGACACGAATATGACACAAAATACGGTATATTATTGTATAACACGAACACGACACGAAACACGATACACTATCGGATAACACGAGTCGATACGAATCCATTAAGGCTCAACACTAACTCATTATTATCGTGTGAGTTCGTGTCGTGTAAAAAATTGCAACCCCTATGTGCAAAAGCAATCACGGGCTTATAAAAGCTAGAATGTTGTAAAACTGACATGCTGAAATGTGTGGGGCTGGCTTTGTTTAAGATATTAGGATTATGTATTGGTAAGCATTTTTGCAGCCACGTTGTCTGCAGTTTTAGTTAGATGCTGATCATGTGTTTGTGAGTTGGGTTGTGTAAGTTGTTTCTCACATATTATGTTTAGTTTTTTTTTTCTTTAACTGCAAAGATTATGTTAGTTGAATTAGTGGTTTTAAAATGTGAATTATGTTTTTGCATTTCATGGGAAACTATTTCCAGAATCATGATCACTATGTTGGTCGCACTTGATTATTGTCCCAAATATAACATAATATCATGGGAAACTATTTGCAGAATCATGATCACTATGTTGGTCTCACTTGATTATTGTCCCAAAAATTCTGCCTATGATTTTAATTAGGAATGTCATTTTAGCTCGAAATACGCGGGTTGGCCAATTAACCCAAGTTAAAATACGGGTTATGGTTAACATATTTTAGTCCGAAGAGTTTTTAACCGAATAGTTCGGGATTGAATAATTCGAAGCCAGATAGGATTGAGCACGAAAACCGAAAGTTTGGCCGATTAATTTTTTATTGATATTTTCATCATGATTATATTACTAAGGCTTACTTATATTATTCAATATCACATTTCTTGATTAAGTGTTAAATTACATAATTTATATATTTTATAATAGATAATTAAATCCTTCAAAACTATTTAATCATAAAGTTAAATTGATGGACTAGATTTAGGGTTCGAAAAGTTTTCAATCTAATTTGACCCAAATAGAATAACCGCAATTTGGTAGGACTAGCCGGAAAACCAAAAGGTTAGTTAGCCCATGACATTATAAAAATAAAAAAAATAATAATAATAAAAAAAACTAATGAAAAACACTCTCTAGCAAATGTAATTTTTTTTGGCAACAGAAAAAAACTGATGAATTAAAAAACTCCATAGGATTAGTCCGAATAACCCCATGATGGAAAACCATTTAGCATAGGGAAGGTCTCAGGTTAGGCATGCCTAAACCATTTAGGCGGGTTTTATCCATTAACCCAACCCAAACTCATTTAATTTACCCTAATTGGGGATTAATAAACCCTATTTAGGATGGGTGAACCCATTTGGGTATGATAAAACCCGCCTAAACCGTTTAGGCCTGCCTAACGCAAGTTTTTGCCTTTAGCATATATGACATTTGCAAAAAACCAAAAAAAAAAGAAAAACACTTCTTTGCAATTTTTTTTTAACTGAAGGTTCTAAAAAATGTATAATTGTATTTTTGCATATTTTTTCTTTCTTTTTCCAAAAAAAAAAATAAAAATAAATAAATAAATAAACTGAATTCCTCAAAATGATTAATTTTATCCGAAATAAATTTGAATTTAAAGCGGATAAATCGAGTAAAGAGCGGTAAGTGTTAGAGCGAGGAGAATGATAAGCCTCTCTCTACCAATCCCCACCTCTCCTTCGCTCAATCCCAACCACCACTCCCGCCATGCAACCTCCATCGCTAAACCTCGCGATAGTGTTTAATTAATGTTAATTTTTAAAAAAAAGGGACACTCTGTATAAGTTTTTGAGCGTGCTGACAGAATTGGTGGTCTAATGATGTATGGTGGGCCGAACATGAAGACTAACAAAATTAATGTAGTTCAGAGACGGGTTAATGTGATAATCAAAGAAATATTTATTTCACTTGATTAAAATACAGTTTGAGTACATATAGTACAAGATGGAAACGATATACATAACTAAGCTAAAGATATGATAAGATATGAATATATCTATGAGTATCTATGAATATCTAACACCCCCCCCTCAAGCTAAGATGTATCTGCAATAGAAACTCGAAGCTTGGTCCTGAAATAATCGAAGAGGCCGTGAGACAGGCTTTTGGTAAAAATATCGACAACCTGATCTTCCGATTGTACGAACTTGGTGAAAAGACGACCAGAATCGACAAGTTCTCGGACAAAATGATAGTCAATATCAATATGTTTAGCACGCTTGTGAGACACCGGATTCTGAGTGAGAAAAATAGCGCTAGTGTTGTCCGAATATAACGTAGGAGCAGCTGCTGGAAGAGCGTGTAAATCACGAAGAAGATTCATAACCCAAAGAAGTTCGGAAGCTGCATACGCAATAGCTCGATATTCCAACTCACAGCTCGAACGAGCTACTGTTGGCTGTTTCTTCGCGCTCCATGACACTAGATTTGGACCAAGAAAGATAGCATAACCATAAGTGGAGCGACGTGTATCAGCACACCTTGCCCAATCCGCATCGGAATATCCAACCAGGGAAGACGATCTGACTGAGTAGGAGAGGCCGAAGTTCAAGGTGCCTTTGACGTAGCGCAATATACGCTTAACGGCCTGAAAGTGATCGATGGTTGGGTGCTGCTGGAACTGACTGACCGTATTGACTGAATAGGCGATATCAGGCCTTGTGATTGTCAGATATTGAAGGGCGCCAACTAAAGTTCGATAAAGTGTTGGATTGTCAAAAGGATCACCGTCTTTTGTCATCGAAGCGTCGGGAGCAAGAGGCGTGGCGACCGGCTTTGCGTGCTGCAATTCAGCTCAAGCGAGAATGTCCAATGCATATTTTTTTTGACATAGAAAAATCCCTAAGGTGGATCGAGTAACTTCGAGGCCAAGAAAGTAACCGAGTGAACCCAGATCCTTGATGGCAAACTCACAATTCAAACGTGAAATGAGAGCTGAGATGACGGTCGGATTGTTGCCGGTAATGATAATATCATCGACGTATACCAATAGATAAATCAGAGTATCTCCGTTTTTGAAGATGAAGAGAGATGTATCCGAGGAACTACACAGAAAACCAATGGAGACCAGTAAGGTGCTGAAACATTGATACCAAGCAAGAGGAGCTTGTTTGAGACCTTAAATAGCCTTGTTTAATTTGCAGACACTTTCAGGGAAGCGTGGATCAATGAAATCGGGGGGTTGTTCCATGAAGACAGGCGAAGAAAGAATGCCATTGAGAAATGCTTTCTTGACATCCAGTTGATGAAGCGGCCATGAGTTCATGACGGCAAGCGAGAGAACAATACGTATAGTGGAGGCTTTAACAACCGGACTGAAAGTGTGAGTGAAATCGAAACCAGGAAGTTGGCTAAACCCTTGTGCTACAAGACGAGCCTTGTAGCGGTCGACGGATCCATCAGCTAGTAGTTTTGTGCGATATACCCATTTCGAGCCAACAATATTTGTAGAGGATGGACGTGGAACAAGAGACCAGGTGTTATTCGCCTTTAAAGCTGACAATTCCTCATGCATAGCTCGTACCCACTCAGGGGATTTAAGAGCTGTTTTGATCCCTCGAGGCTCCGGGATTGTTGTAAGAGCAGTAAGAAGAGAAGCACATTTTATATGAACAGGATACCGAGGCTTGAATATACCAGACTTAGCTCGAGTTTGCATGGGATGAGTAGAAGTGGCAATGGGCGCAGTATCAGGTTAAGCGTCAATGTTTGGAGGAACAATCTGTGGATTAGCAATTTGCTCGGCAACGGGAATAACATTATCCTGAGTAGGATCAGCGGCCTGGGGAGATGGTGGCAGACCAACTTGATCAGCGGACGAGCATAGACCACAAGGTGAAGAAGCCGCGATCAAGCGAGATGATGTAGAGCTGACTGTAGAAACAGGATCAAGAAAACCCTCAATATACGTCGAAAACTCGAGTGAGGACTGCTGAGCCGAAGATGACTTCGAGGAAAAAGGGAAGCAGTATTCATCAAACTTTGCATGACGTGTGATATAAATCTTGGAGGTAGCAGGGTCCAAACACCGAAAACCCTTGTGAGAGGAACTGTAGCCGATAAAAACGCAAGGCTGACTGCGAGGCTGAAGCTTATTCTTTGTGTAGTCACGTAAGCATGGAAAAACACGACATCCAAAAACCCGAAATAGTTCATAGTTAGGTTGTTGAGCAAAGGCGCATTGGTAAGGCGAGATACCTTTTAAAATTGTTGATGGAATCTGATTGATGATAAATACAGCTGTGCTGAACGCATCCACCCAAAAGGAGGAAGGAACTGACGAGTGAAAGAGCAAGGCCAGACCCATTTCAGTGATATGTCTGTGCTTCCGTTCAGCCCTACCATTCTGTGCGGGAGTATACGGACAAGATAGAAGATGAAGAATACCACACTTGGAGAAATGAGATTTCACCTTATTGTTAATAAACTCAGTCCCACCATCATTTTGGAAACGTTTGATTGAACAATCAAATTGGTTCTCCACAAAAGCCTGAAAACTGATAAAAGTATCATAGAAATCTGATTTTGCGCGAAGCGGATAGAACCAAGTGAAGCGTGAATAATCATCCACAAATATTACATAGTAACGAAAACCAAGAGTTGAAGTAACTGGAGAAGGTCCCCATAAATCACAATGTACTAATTCCAATAGAGAAGAAGAACATTTTTCCGAAACAGAAAAGGGCAGACGTTGGCTCTTGGCCAATTGACACGACGTACAAGTGACTGAATTAGAAGACGAAACAGATAATAACTTCAAATGCTCTAAATGAGATAAAATAGCTGAAGATGAGTGACCAAGTCTGGAATGCCATAGGTCCGGTGGTGCGCGTCGAGGGCGAGTAGTGTGAGCAGCAAACGCCTGAGCAACAAGATCCAGCCGGTACAAACCATTATCACGCACGCCCGTTGCGATCGTTCTTCCGCTGTCCTTTTGCTGAATGCGAAGAGTAGAATCAGTAAAGAGGACATGAGCATGTAAATCCTTGGTTAGTTTGCTAACAGACAAAAGATTTTTAGTCATCCCGGGCACCACAAGAACGTCACGGATAGAGAAACTGTTACAGAAAGTAACAGAACCAATGTGCGTAATAGAAAGTTGTTGACCATTACCCACTGCGACACGATCAGAACCTGAATATTCAGCTATGTCGTCGAGCTGAGAGGAATCCGAGGTAATATGTGCTGAAGCACCAGTATCCAAGTTCCAGTCAGAAACATTCTGCGGTGTGATATTGCAACTCGAGAAAAATGCTTCGGCAATATTAGCAGTCGCGGAATTGCGAGGGGGACGTGTGAAGGATCGATCAAAGCGACGAGGGCAATCCCATGCATCATGGGATTCTTCACGGCAGAAATAACACCACGGAGGGTGACGACCCTTGCCCTTTTTCTTGGAACGTCCGTTGTTGTTCGAAGAGTTAGAAGACTTACCCTTCGGCGTAGCATAGAAAGCAACGTTGGAGGATGGCGAGGCGGCCTCAGCGGAACGTTGGAAAAGTTCATGGCTCTCGGCTCGTGCAAGTAGGGTTTCGAACCCTGGTAATGTTTCCTGAGCCAGTTGCGCGGCTGTAAAAGTCGAAAAGAGTGGTCCTAAACCACGAAGGAACCAGTGAGATTTGTCTGTCGGGTCGATGGAGCGACCGATAGCGGCAAGTTTATCACAAATCGTCTTGAAACGTTGTCCGTATTCAGCAACAGGAAGATCTCCACGCTTTACGGAAAGCAAGTCGTCTTTCAGACTAAGTTCCCGAGCCTTGGAAGAATGGCTATAGGCGCGAGTCAAAAAAAGCCAGACATCGCGAGAAGAGTGACAGCCGATCACGACTGCCATAGATTCTTTGGTAAGGGTGGACATGAGAAACAGACGAAACAACTGATCCCGTGAATACCAAGTAGCAAAGTCCGGGTTGCTGATGGGTGCACCCGCGGCGTTGAGAGTTTCACGCGGCGGCGATGGCGATGAGCCATCGAGATGCGGAAGGAAACCCTGGGTGATGAGCAGAGGTTCGATCTGTGCGTGCCATAACAAGTAATTTGCGGAAGTGAGTTTGATATTGATCATGTGTATCATCGTAGACAGAGGAAGTGATGGGATGCATCCGTCGGCAGCCATAACGCAAGAAGAGGGGACGGCCGAGCAAACTAGGGTTTGCCACGAATTTTGGCGGATACCATGTGATAATCAAAGAAATATTTATTTCACTTGATTAAAATACAGTTTGAGTATATATATATAGAGTACAAGATGGAAAAGATATACATAACTAAGCTAAAGATATGATAAGATATAAATATATCTATGAGTATCTATGAATATCTAACAGTTAATTCTCATCCTCCATATGATTTATCTTCTTTCTCCTGAGTTCCATGGCTCGGCTTTCCTGGAAAACAAAATTAAATTTCTGAATCTTCAAATTTGGCAGTGGCCACAGATATTCCGTGTAGATTATAGGAATCAAGAAGCTGCAACCAAGTTTGGTAAGGTCTTATGAAGTGCTGACAAAACGTTTTATTGGGGATGAGAATATATGGAGCAGTGAACTAGAACTTCATGAGATTGTTGGTTCCAATTTAAGGAAGTTGAAGGTTCAGAGGAGATTATCGAAGCTGACCTTGGTCCTGAAGAGGTGAACATTTTCTTGAGGCAGTTGGCCGGCCACTAAAAGGAATATTCTTCACGGACTATTATGCCCCTGTAATATTTTTTTTTATTTTTGATAAATAAAAGGAACAGTAATTAAAATGGTCCCTTATAATATCTTGACCATCTTAAAAAAAAGTATCTTAAGAATTATGAATGAGTAGATTCAAATGAAATTCAAATTTGACCAAAATACACTTTAGGTAAGAGACACACAGAAGTTGACTAGCGTGTCCTCAGGGCAAGTTTTTGAATTTTATTGTTAGGGGTCCTACCTTATCAGTACTGGAACAGAATGAATGTCTGCAGATTCCTAATTATCCATCTCAATCATTTCATCTCGGAGTAAACGAGGATGAGACCGGGGGAGGTACGTATTCAACTGATGATTCAGTATCGTTGCTCCATTCCAACACTGATAGCAGCCTTGAGATTACAGTTCAGGATAGACAAAGTCTGCAGAAGAAGTAAGGCAGTTGGAGTCTGTTGCTTCACTGCCTGCTCACCTCTGTTTTCTATTGAAACAGGGTCTTCTTGCTAGTATGTGTTAAAGTGAAACTGCAGTTACATTCTACCACTAATAGGCCTCTTTTTCCTGGTAAGATGTATTGATGATTATGAGACAGTTGATGATGATGATGAGGGAGAGAGACCGAGTGTAACACTGTGTTATGTAATAGAGATTGGTTTAATCTATTGAGTGTTGTGCGGCGATAATTGCGATTGACCGGGTAAAGAAAGCAATGACTAAAAACAGTGATGTTTTCAAGTCTTGTTTTGCGTCTAACATCAGCTTACTGAACAATTATAAATTGACCGTTTTTTCTTTTCTTAAAAAAAGAAGTCATTAAAACTCTGATTAATAATAGTACCACAACATACCGATGCACTCTTGTCTCTTTTTAAAATTACCCTAAGAAAAATGAAGGCAGCTGAAAGCCTGAAACCCCTATTCTACTCCTCTCTGTATATTCATCTCTCTTTCTTCTTTTACTCCAGACCCAGAGCCAGAGTTGTGTTGCTAATGCTAAGCCTAACTGCACCGCTTCTGCCTGCGGCATCATTTCCAATATTAGCTACCCTTTTCGCCTCAAGGGTGATCCCAACGGCGACTACTGTGGTGATCCCGGAGCTGAATTAACATGCGAAAACAATGTCACCTTCTTCTATCTCAACTCTCACAAGTACTATGTCAAAGAATTAATCTACGGCACTACCATGAGACTGGTTGATACCTCCATAAACAACCACACCTGCTCTTTCCCCACCTATTCTGCATCTCGCTTCTACGACATGGGAGTTAAATATCACTACTTTTCTGGATATTCTACGCCTATAAGCTTCATGAGCTGCCCGCATCCGTTGAAGAATTCTTCCACCTTTACAAATACTACTCATTGTCAAACATCCAACTCCAGATTTACTTATGTCAAGATCGGCATGATGAAGGCCTCAGATCTAATAGAAACGTGCAGGGTAGACGTGACAGTGCTGACATCCTGGGAATTTAAGGATTTGAACAATAGCATCCAATCATAATGATCCGTTATATATCCGATCCGATAAGAATCCAAATCGGATTAATTCAATAAGAATCCGTTTCAATAAACACAATTATAATCCAATAAAAATTTGATAAGATAATACAAAATATTCATATTTGATTGTTCAAATAATGTGTTTGATAAATAAATAAAACTGCAACTTCATTTGAAATTAAAATTCTCAATAAAATATCCGATGAAATATAGATAAATCTTAAATTCCAATTCTAGTGGTCAAACATGCTCAATTCTAAATATTGATCAATCTTTCATTTTAGTCGTCAATACTCCACTTACAATTTTGAGGGAAAAAATATTAATTAAAACTTTAAGATTTATAATAAATAAAATAAATTATAATAAATACTTTTAATCTATCATGGTGAAATTGAAAGAGTTGAGACAATGAATGAGAATCTACAATACTTTCATCAACATTAAAATTTAAGAGCTTACCTTTTAGTTAATCCGTTGATACAACTTAATTGAAAACTTGAAGTTGAGAAAAAAAGAAAGTTATTAAATTTTGATAGTAGAAGAAAATAAATATTAAAAAATATAATTAATAGATAAATAAATAAATACAATTTTTGGTGGTGAATTAATAAAATGGGACACGAACAATGAAGAACCAAGAGATTTGAGTTTTTAAAGAACTTTAAATCTATATTAACATATCAAAATCAATTAATTAATTATTATATTTAAAAAATAAATAAGTTTTATTAATTTATTAACGAATATCCGTATCCGATCCGAATGTTTAATGAATTATTCAATCCGATCCGTATTCAATCCGAATCCGATCCGAAATTTTCATGTCCTTATCGCGTCGATCCGATAAGGATCCATATTCAATAAGCCTCAATCTGTATCCGTTATTATCGTGCGGATTCGTGTCGGATTATCGGATCGGATAAAAAATTGTCACCCCTAATCATATCAAACTTGAATGTTTGGACTTTATTTACATGCATCTTGTTAATTTCAACTAAATTAGATTTTTTACATGGAGTTTGAATCTATGTGACCATGTCATTATAAACTAATAATGATTTATTTCTGATTATGTGTATTAATTTAAATCATATGTTTGATGTAGCATTGTGCTTAAGAAATCTATTTATTTATTTTCTAGCTAATGCTTTTGTATTCTGGGAAATGCAGAAAAATTCGTCAACTTCTTCGACGGAAAACTTAAAAGTGAGGATTCTGACTCTCAGTCTCATTAATTTAGTTTGTGTTAACAAGTTTGGAACTTCAACACAATCCTCATTCATGTGTATCTGCAGGCCCTTTCATATATCTTCTTGCCATTGCAGGAGCGCACTTCATCAATGGCAGTTTGTTTCTATATCAATTTTCTGAATGACTGCTTCACTCAAATTCTCAATAATTATTATCAAACCAATGATCAAATCTTCTTGGAAAATGTGATTGCTATTACTCTTATGCTTGCATATTGGTGGATTGTGATGAACAAACAATTATTTTGTGTGTTCCAGTTGTAACAGGTGCAGTGGCGAACCCTGTAATTGGAGTCACTATTGCATCGGGATTACTATTGTCATTTGTCATCTGGATAGACCATGCAATACGAAACGGTAAGAATAATACCTTTGTTTTCTCTCATATTCATATTTAGTTTGCTTATCAATTTATTTGTCGCTTTTGCAGACTACCCAAACTTTGATTTGCTCGACACAATTATTGGTACGTTCTTAATCTAGTGTGTTTTTTATTTTTTGATTATTATGTATACTAGCCTTAAAAAATATACAAAAAGAAATTGTAGAAAAATAACTAATCAAAAATATTTTGCAATATGCACCAATCAGTTTGAACTTTGAAATCATATATAAAATGAAAAATAAAATTTATAAAACTATGTTATTATGTTAGTAGTAGGAGATCAAAGAACTCTCTATTGTGTGTTCATCATTTGAGATTTTTATTTGACAACTTTGATACTTATAACCGAAAATATCTCACACCTAGATAGAAACTATCAACATGATAAAAAGATTGTAGGAATGTTAAGAATGTGCAAGTGTCAAAATACAATTAAGTAACATAATTGCATTGCTCCTATATTAGTTGTTTTTAATTTA
Organism: Plectranthus barbatus; assembly: GCA_026898455.1. Classification (NCBI taxonomy): domain Eukaryota; kingdom Viridiplantae; phylum Streptophyta; class Magnoliopsida; order Lamiales; family Lamiaceae; genus Plectranthus; species Plectranthus barbatus. Next base: position 33,400 of record JAPKLW010003575.1, read on the forward strand.
TCTCTTATGACATTTTTTCTTAAATTAAGTTAAAATATTTTAACTGAAATGAGTAGAATTCGATATCCTAAATCTCTTACCTACCAAAGGGTGAGAGCCAGTCTTGTATAACGTCTTTGATATCATATTTTACTAGTCTTATACTTCGGTATTAATGCACCATCTAATTCGTATTAAATCATACCTTCCTTTTATGATATTTAAATATAATTCACAAAATTATATAGGGAAAATTATCAATTATACCCTACAGTATTGGTCAACTGTGAAAAATGCCCTAATATTTATCCGTCACTCAATTATACCTAATATTTGAGTATGCCAATTAAAATTACCCTTTGTCACTAACGGAGTTAAAACCGTGTTGAATCATATGTGGCTCTTAGGTGGCACACGTGACATAATCATACATTATAAGATACAAATTTCACCATTAAAACAGAGGATTCTTCTGATTGGCATAATCAAGTATTTTGGTATAATTTAGTGCTAGAGAAATATTAAGGTATTTTCATAGCAGATGATATGTTTAATTAATAGAATCAAACATTAAGTATAATTCAGTGATTGTGAACCTATTTTTTATAGTTGACTAATGTAGTAGGTACAATTGATAGTTTCCCTATATTTATATGCATTTTTAATTATCTTCAATAAATATATTAATTTTTTTTATCATTATTATTGATATAATTATATTAAAGTTATTATTTATGTATTCGAGAAATATAATTACAATTAATTTGTTATGATATTATATATATTTTTTGAAATTTAAATAATATCATTATTTATGAGGTGGAAAAAAAATTAGATATCAACTTATAATATTTTAAAAATAAGATAAGTTTAATAATTAATTGAAATTTGGGATAAAATTTATAATTTAAAATTATTAATCTTAAGATAGTATCAAATAATTTAATAGTAGTGAGGTAAAATATATATATATTAGTTTGCTTTTATTTATACGTGAAATATTATCAATTATAAGACATGAACGTATGAAAACTGGTGAGCTCTTAATTTATGTCGTCTTTATTATTTCAAGCCGTACCTATGACTTTTTGTGGGGCAACTCATTCTCAGAAAATTTAATAGTTAGATAATTTTAAATGCAGCCACATTTTTTTTCTCATAATCCCTTTTAATAAATAAATTAAATTATTATATAATATTTCAATCCTTATAATCCATAATTTAAGATTTTAATTTAAAAAAAAAAAAACTTAAACTCAAGCATAGCCCCTAAAATAAAAATCAAATCTCCATGTCAAAAATTAATTGCAAACCTCCATTCCCAACGACATGGTATACTTGGGCGAACCATACACAACTAAGACTATTAAATTCACGATTTTTAACGTACTCGATAATCAATTGTCGGCATCTTTTAAAAATCGTGTTCAATATTTATTCGTGTTTCCAATTAATTATGCGTTATTGGGTGTTAGATTTTTAATTCACGATTATTAGGGTTTAGGGTATATATTTGAGTTTTGGTTTTTATTTTGATTAAAATTTAAATTGGTGGCTATGGGAGAAAAAATGTAGTAGTTTTTAAAACTACCCTTAAAAGTCGTTCATTCTTTTTCTTTTTTTAAATTAATTGCCTGGCGAAAATATCTTTTGAGATATTATTAATGGAGTTAATTTATCTAAATACAAACAATTTAATGTATTTTTTTTAAACTTTGATACATATTTAAAGTTTGGCAAAAACTTGCGTTAGGCAGGCCTAAACGGTTTAGGCGGGTTTTATCCTACCCAAATGGGTTCACCCATCCCAAATAGGGTTTATTAATCTCCAATTAGGATATATTAAATGGGTTTGGGTTGGGTTAATAGATAAAATCCGCCTAAATGGTTAGGCATTCCCTTAAAGTTTTTAACTATATCAACTATAAATGTGTATTGATTTAAATGAGTCACGAGTTTATCAATATTATATTTCATAATAATTTTAACTAATAATCTTGCTCATGAGATCTCGAATGCTATAAAGTTTAAATTTGGTTTATTCAATAAACATATTTTTAATTGAGTTGAGACTCGAATAGCACACTAACAATTTATTCATTTACAGCTCAAATCTCAGACAACATTTCAAGAATCATGATCATATGTGGGCCCAGGTTCGCCATTAGTCTTTTCTTAGCATGGCTTTTGATAAGAAAATATCGAAAAAGACATTTGTCTAAATTCGACACAATAGAGAGCTTCCTACAAAGTGATAATAAACTCATGCCAATCAGATACTCCTATTCAGACATAAAAAAGATGACTAGAAATTTTAAAGATAAATTAGGTGAAGGAGGCTATGGTTCTATTTACAAAGGAAAGCTTCGTAGCGGTAATCATGTAGCAGTAAAGCTTCTTGGGAAATCTAAGTCAAATGATCAAGACTTTATTAATGAAATTGCAACTATTGGAAGGATTCATCATGTCAATATTGTGACATTAGTTGGATATTGTGCTGAAGGCTCCAAACGTGCTCTTGTTCTTGACTTTATGCCCAATGGTTCTCTTGAAAAGTATATATTCAATAAAGAAAAAATAAATTATTTAAATTGGGATACAAAGTTTGATATTGTTGTTGGAGTGGCTCGCGGAATTGAGTATTTGCACCGAGGGTGTGACGTTCAGATCCTACATTTCGACATCAAGCCTCAAAATATACTTCTTGATGATAAATTCATCCCAAAAGTATCTGATTTCGGTTTAGCCAAATTTTTCTCCACGGAGAAGAATACAGTGACGTTGACTACTGCTAGAGGAACTATTGGCTATGTTGCTCCAGAATTGATAAATAGAGGTATCGGTCGAGTTTCGTACAAGGCCGATGTCTATAGTTATGGTATGTTGCTTATAGAAATGCTGGGTTTAAAAAGAGATTTGAGAGGAAAGGATGATGATTCAAGCAAGTATTTTCCGTGTTGGATATATGACCGTTTTAATCAAGATAAGGATTTCAACACTGAAAGTGTTGACGAAATTGAGAATGATGGTGACAATGAAAGCTCGAGAGCTCTTGTTTGTAAGATGACAATAGTTGCATTATGGTGCATAAAAATGAATCCAGATGATCGTCCATCGATGAATAAAGTATTGGAAATGTTGGAAGGTGAAGTTGAACATTTACAAATTCCTCCGTATCCTTTGGTAAATCCCGATGTGGTGCAAAATGATGATGATACATGGGGTACAAGCTCAATATATTCTGATTCGGTATCATTGCTCCATAACAAAAATGCTTCCAATGTTGAGATTACCATAGAAGATATTCCAACTATGCCACAGCAGAAAATGCAGTGATATTCCACCACAGATAGGCCTCTGTATAAGCACCTTGAACTTTCTCAGTAGATTTTGTGCCTTAGTTCATAAATCGTGTTGTATTGTATAATTACAAGTGAAGTTAGTAATGTATGCAGATTTCTATATATATGGTCGCATGGATATCTGCATTTACATTTATACATTTAAATCTCTGATATATTTTATTTTCATGAATTACATTTTGATGCAATTAATGCATCACAACATAGATTTATTGTATTCGATCCTAGGCCAGATTACTTTTTCCTACTAAGATTTTTTTGTTGGAAGGGGGGAGGATTAGAGAATCAAGATGTCTTCTACTCTTTTCTTGATTTATATGGAGAGAATATTCTTAGGGAATTGAGGATCTCTCCTAACCTTTTGACAAATTTAATCAACTTTAACAAATTGAGAGACAACATTTGTCCAGTTTTGAGGTCATTGAGTCCTTCCTATAAAGTGACAACACCTAATATAAATATTTGTTGATGGAAATGTTAATCTCCAAGACTTATGATGACACTTAAAACATCTGTCTTCATTTTACTTGTAAATATTTGTATCAAATTAACTTGTGATGCAAACTGCACCCCTTCTGCCTGCGGCACTATTACCAATATTAGCTCCCCTTTCGATCCTAAGAGCTGCAGCGATCGCAGATTCAAATTAGTATGTGAAAACGATGCCGCCTCCCTCTCTAGATAACAAGCTATTAAACCTGCATTGGAAAGAATTAAGTGTTCCTTATACATTGAATCTTCTATCTGCAATCTAAACACAGCTGTTGGAACTATGCTAAGCCATGAAGTGACAATACGCTATTGTCAAGCATAGAGGTTTCGTTTCATACAGGGATCCGAATATTAGGATTAATATTATGGAAGAATCAAAACACAGTCTGCTCCTTACATGGATTCTGGCACTCCTTTCTATCATCAAGTATAAAAATTCCATTTTTATTTTTAAGTACAAATCTTCTTGTTAAATAACTTATGGATTAAATCTCGCAGGAAAACTCTTGGAAATAAAATACCAGAAAGAACAGATGGCGTGAAGCATTGGACCGGCTTTTGTAAACTAATTATTGGATATATGACCAAGACAGAGACATTGAAATTGGAAAAGCAGAGGAAAGCATTCATGGCAATGACGAAGGAGATAGTGCAAATAGACTTATTCAGAAGAGACAATAGTTACATTGTGGTGCATACAGAAAGGTGAAGTTGAACGTCTGCAGATTCCTAATTATCCATCCCAATCATTCCATTTCGGAGTAAATGAGGATGAGACCTGTGGGAGTACGTATTCAACTGATGATTCAGTATCGTTGCTCCATTCCAACACTGCTACCAGCCTTGAGATTACAGTTCGGGATGGACAAAGTCTGCAGAAGAAGTAAGGTAGTAGGAGTCTGTTGCTTCACTGCCTGCTCACCTCTGTTTTGTATTGAAACAGTGTCTTCTTGCTAGTATGTGTTGCATTAAAAATGCAGTTATATTCTACCACTAATAGCTAGGCAGCCTCTGTATAAATGGTGTTGCATTGTGTAATTGCTAGTGCTCAAGATTTTGTGAACTGAATTAGTAATGTATACAGGTTTCTGTTAATATGGTCCCATGGCATTTCTGCATTTAAATTTACACATTTGAATCTCTGATATATATTTTACTTTCATAAAGTACATTTTAATCATGGGTTTAGTTTCTTTTTTCCTGGTAAGATTTATTGATGATTGTGAGGCAGTTGATGATGATGAGGGAGTGAGACCTAGTGTAACACTGTGTTATGTAATAGAGATTGGTTTAATCTATTGACTATTGAGTGAAATTAGAGCGGCGATAATTGCGATTGACCGGGGAAAAGAAAGCAATGACTAAAAACAGTGATGTTTAAAAGTCTTGTTTTGCGTCTAGCGGCCCTACATTAGCACTCGGATAGAAAAAGTGGTGGCAGATTAAATTTATGATAAATTTATTTCGAAGAAGGC
>JAPKLW010003576.1:0-28249 GCA_026898455.1 Plectranthus barbatus
ATCCCACCAGAGATAGGAAACTTGAGCTTGATGACAATCTTGACCCTGTCTGTTAATGATTTTCGAGGTATGAACAAGACAACTTTACAACTTGTAATATCATAACTGATTTTATAGCAATGTTTGCTCAAATTTGAGACGATGAGTAAAATAAAAATTTCAGGAAGAGTTCCGGCAGAAATTGGAAAACTTTCATGTCTGGAGTATTTATTGATTGGCAGTGCCTCACTAGAAGGTGATATTCCATCATCTGTGTTTAACCTTTCTTCATTGACATACTTGAGCTTCTTCAACAATAGTTTATCTGGAAGTATCCCAACTGTGCTCAATCTGCCAAAGCTTCAGCAGTTGCATCTCGATCGGAACAAGCTGACTGGAAATATTCCATCTTCAATTTTCAACATTTCTTCATTGACAGTGTTGGATTTAACAGATAATAGTCTGTCAGGTATACATATCTCTCCACAATATATCCAAGTTTTAATTTGACGCCTATATTCTTCCTTGGAATTCGTTAATTAAATGTGAAATATATGATAGGGGAATTACCACAGGAGATTGGTACTCTGCCAAGCATGGAGTTGTTGTCACTGTTAAATAATTCCTTATCCGGCTCCATCCCATCTTCCATATTCAACTTATCAACCTTGAAGACTCTAGCTCTTTCATTGAATGAGTTTTCAGGTAGTCTTCCTCGGGACATGGGGAATTCACTTTTCAATCTTGAACAGCTTCTTTTAGGTGATAACAGATTTAGTGGCCCAATTCCGACCTCTCTCGCAAATGCTTCTAAACTTGCAAACTTGGATATGAGCACCAACTCCTTCAGCGGCTCGGTACCCAATTTTGGTCATTTAAGACTCCTAAAAGCCCTTCGAATTTGGGGAAATAATTTATATGGTGCAGAATCCCCCACTCATGAGCTGACATTTCTCTCTTCATTATCTAATTGTCGATATTTGGAAACCTTAGAAGTATCACAAAATCCACTGAATGGCATTCTGTCCAATTCAATTGGGAATTTCTCCACTTCTCTTCTCAAGTTTGATGCGTCAAACAGCAGTATCAAAGGAGTTATTCCTTCTACTATTGGAAATTTAAGTAGTTTGATAACTTTGGGTTTGGGTGGGAATCAGATTACTGGGATCATTCCACCAGCAATTGGGAAACTGAAGCAACTCCAACGACTCAGTTTTAGTGACAATCAATTGGAAGGATCGATCCCCATTGCTATTTGTGGATTGAGTCATTTGGGGGACTTGTTCATTGGTGGTAACCTGCTGATTGGTCCAATACCGGAATGTTTGGGTAAAGTTGAATCTTTAAGAACTATCTTCTTGAACTCAAACAAATTGAATTCCACTATCCCTTCCAACTTGTGGAATCTTAGAGACCTTGTGATGTTAAACTTCTCCTCAAATTATTTGAGTGGCCAGATTACGTCTCAAGTTGGAGGTTTAAAAGTGCTCAACTATCTAGATTTATCCTTCAATAAATTTTCAGGTGATATTCCAAACACAATTGATAGTTGTGAGTCATTAGAATTTCTCAACTTCTCAAATAATGAATTTAGTGGAGTTATTCCCCAATCTTTGGGGAATCTTAGAAGCTTGAGCGCATTCGATTTGTCTAACAATGATCTTTCAGGATTGCTACCAAAGTCCATAGCAAATATTAATTCTCTTGTGGATTTTAATGTGTCTTGCAATAGATTGGAAGGAGAGATCCCAAATGAAGGTTGTTTCGCTAACTTTACTGCTCAATCATTTGTTAACAACTCTGGTCTTTGCGGTTTAGCAAGATTTCAAGTGCGACCTTGCTCGAGAAATCGTGGAGGAATTCTGAAATATATAGTGCCATTGTTGATTTTAGTTGTCATTTTGGTGATCGTTGTTGTGCTCATGCTGACTAGAAGAAAGAACCAGAGAAAAGAATTAGAGTCCCCGATTAATATTTTACAAAGGATTGAATGGAGAAAGATTCCATATATTGAACTTGAACGAGGAACAAATTCTTTTGGTGAGGCTAACCTACTTGGGAAGGAGGATTTGGTTCTGTATTCTACGCAACACTGTGTGATGGGTTAAAAGTTGCAGTAAAAGTGTTTCACTTGCACATGGAAAGAGCTGCACAAAGCTTTGAGACTGAAAGTGAGCTATTGAGCTCAATTCGACATAGAAACATCGTTCCTGTTGTTGGATGTTGCAGTAATATGGAGTTCAAAGCATTGATTCTTGAATACATGCCAAATGGGAGCTTGGAGAAATGGTTATATTCTCACAACTATTGTTTGGATCTAATGCAGAGGGTGAAAATAGCAATAGATGTTGCATTAGCATTAGAATATCTTCACCATGGCTTTACATACCCTGTCCTGCACTGTGATGTAAAACCAAGCAATGTCTTACTTGATGAAGATATGACAGCTCGAGTTGGTGACTTCGGTATTGCAAAGCTTTTCGACCAAGGTGAGGTTGTCGTTCAAACTAAAACCTTGGGAACTATCGGTTACGCAGCACCAGGTAAGATTTCCTACTTTTTCTAATATTCTCAAATTGTTTCTATTGTCCATGGATACTAACAAACAGGCAATGTGAATAGAGTATGGGTCAGAAGGAAAGGTGTCCACCAATGGAGATGTATATAGTTATGGAATAATGTTGCTGGAGATGTTTACGAGGAAAAAACCAACTGATGATATGTTTGTGGGAGAAATGAGCTTGAAGAAATGGGTGGAAGAAGCTTTCCAAAAAAATGCGGTTAGTGAAGTTGCAGACCCTCATTTGATTGCAAGAGAAGATCCACATTTTTCGGCGAATGAGGAGTGTATTTCATCTGTGTTTGAATTGGCAATGAATTGCGTAGCCTTTTCACCCCGTGAACGAAGAAGCATGATTGAAGTAGTGGCCGTCCTCAAAAAGATCAAAGCCAGCTATGAAGTAGCAAGACGAAGCCCAAAAAGATAAAATTTTCAGCATTGTACTCACACTGCAATTTATTGCAATTGCTACTTATATTATATGAAAATGGTTGCACTTTTATCATGAAATCGAACTCTTTCATCCTAAATCAAAGTGTAATCACAGAGTTTTGAACCTGATAGTTGCTTGAAATACTTGCATTCTGTAAACGAGCTCGATCTAACTTATGCTGCAGAATGCATTTAAAAGGAGCTCTGTTTCCTTCACAACACACTACACAAAAGGATTTAAGTATAGGAATGGCCTCCCAGTTTTCTGTTGTGACATTGCGCTTGAATTTTCTTCATCGATGCAATAAGCCAAGACTTAATGAGGGCTACGCGCTACTTGATGTCAATCAATCCACACTTCCATTGTTAATTTAGACTTGTCATTTTGGTGGAAATGACTTGCTTGTTTCTACCTTTGTTAAATCTTTGAAGCGCTTGTTATTTTAATTGCAGGGACTGGAAAACTAAGTTGTTTACTCGTGTTTATGCTTCAATTCAAGAAGATGTAAAAGTCAGCTTCATGAGATATGGCTTTAGTTCAAGTGTGTTTCCCTTGCTAAAGGATTAGGAGTTACGATCCCATCTCCTCCATTATCCAATGCTCAAAGCCAGAATTTAATGTTGCAGTGCTGCCAGTGATAATGGAAAACAACGAGCCTAAGTTGTCCGAAGAAACAGCCATTGAAGCTCAACCTGAGGAAGGAATAGAAAATCAAGATCCTCAATGATGCAGGTCTGACTAACAATGGATTCTGCAGTCTGTTCCAAGTTTTTTGGTGTAAGTATCTACTCTTCTTCCTTGTAATTAATATTTTTGCATTAATCAATAGCTGTGATATTTTCTACAATTTGTCAAGAACTTTCATGTAGTAACAGGAATATTATGCCTCAATCAACAGAGAGTTTTCTTTTGTTGATTTCTCAGTAGGAAATGACTAGAGAATAGAGATATCACTGGTTAGAAATCAAAGTATAGATGATTACATATTGATATTATCAAGCTCCATAGCTATCTTACATTATTGGGAAGAGCCATTATTATAATATCTGCATGAATATATTAATGAAAAGGGAATGTTTTAATAATTAATAATCTGCTTCACGTTTGCTTGTCTGATTATTGATTGGATTAAAGAAAAAGAAAAGAAAACCTTTAATTTTCTTTATTTATTAGTGTGAGAGTACTCAAATAGAGATCTGACTAGTGAAAGAAACAATTCCCAGAGTTGAATAAGTTAAGCAAATACAACTAGCAAACATATGCCTTTTTCTATTATTTCATCTCCAGCTACCAGATAAGCATTTTTTTTTCTCAACCACTGCAACAATATTTGCAATTATTATTTTGTTAGCTTTTTTTTAAATAATTTCAAAAGTTGCACATCTTGTTACATGAAAATATTCTGTGGTTAGATTATTTGGGGTTGCATGGATGCACTGCATGTTCCAAGGAAATAATATGATGTTTCTCTTCTAAATATGTCCAAGACAAAAAAATCTGGCAAATATATCAAAAGTTGGAAGATATAACTAAAAATTCATGCATAGTTGAGTTTTTTTTTCAGGATGTTTAATTCTTCCTTTTTTTTTTTTGTATCTTCAGAGATATCTCGATAATGGATATCTCACATGTAAAAATTCTTTAAATAAAAGATTTTGGATTCGAACATTTCTATTTTCAAATAATAAAAGAGTCTCTATTATAAATCTTGTTAAGGGATATTACACAATATTTGTATTAAATTAAAGAGTAAATAGGGAAAAATACCCTAAACTATTGACGATTTTGGAAAAATATCTCAATCTATTTTCATAAGTTAAAAATACCCCAAACTTTACTTTTATTTATGAATTATACCATGTTCTATTGATATTTCGGGAAAATACCCTAATGTATTATTATTAGTTAAAAATACCTCAATCTTTAATTCCGTTTACGAATTATACCAAAGCAAGAAATATTATTGACTCGCACACAGATGACAGTCAAAACAACTATATTTGTCGTGTTAAATTTAATGTATTAGACAATCACCATTTGCTATATATTCTGAAAAGTATTTAAACTTCATGTTCTACTCTTCTTTTTCTTTTTTGTTTCCTTCGGTTGGTGTAACGTCCAATCCAAACGAAGACGCGTATATTTTGATAAAAGATCACACGTTAAAACACGCATTGAGAGAAAAATAAGGAATTCAAGTAACCGAAGGAAACAAAAAAAAAAGAGCAGAACATGGAGTTTTAAATATTTTTCGGAAGATAAATGCATTTGAATATATAGCAATTAATATTGATTGTTTAATACATTAAACGAAATTAAAGATTGGGGTATTTTCCCAAAATATCAATAGATCTGGGTATAATTCATAAATGGAAGTAAAGATTGAGGTATTTTTAACTTTTGAAAATAAATTGGGGTATTTTTCCAAAAACGTCAATAGTTTAGGATATTTTCCCCTATTTACCCTAAATTAAATCATCTCCTTCATGTTAGATAACCACCAGAAGCTCACAGGAAGGCTGCCCCTACATGCTTCGAATTTTTTTAATTATATTTTAAAAAAATTAAATTAAAATAGAAAATATATTAAATATATATATATATATATATATGATGGAGTCACCACGGATATTTAAAAAATGACCACTACTGTACTCATTTCAGGTGCCTAGTTTAGCCCCAAGATTAGGACTAGAAAATTAAAATGAAGAGTGAAGTAATGATTTCACCGGCTTTTGATGACTGAATTGAAAGTTTATAATAATTGTTACTAATTTATAAATACCAACAAAGTCAAGTGTTTATCAAGTAAGTATTAGGTTTCTTATCATGCATTCTTTGTTCCATGAACAAGGGTCTGTGAATGAACAGAGACCAAGATCTAGTCATTCATTTAAGAGATTAACGTCCATGAATTAATGATGATATTTATCATTGTTGCAGTGTTAATATATCATCAAAAGGGTAAATTAGTCACAAACAGGTAAAATTCAAATCATTAAAGATCTGCATGCGAAAATTAAGGGTGCAGTTACCAAAAAAATAGCCCATGATCTCTTCCTATTATGATCTATTTACTTAATTAATTGAATATCATTCCACCTACCAAATTCTACAATTAGACGACAGAGAGAGAAATATATTTCATGATCTCTTCCCATTATTATCGATTTACTTAATTAATTGAATATCATTCCACCTACCAAATTCAACAATTTGACGACAGAGAGAGAGAAAAAGGAAAGCAGAAATCGTCCGACGAACGAATTTGATTTGAGGAATATTGAATACAAGTAACAATGATAATGTCAAAATCGTACAATGATATTTATTAAAGATAACAATGATCTTAAAGGTTCATTAAAATTCAATTAAGACTAAACCGATAATTTTGATAAAATGATAATAATTACATGTAACAATGATATTGTCAAACAGTGTACAATGATATTTAATAAAGATAACAATGATCTTAAAGGTGCATTAAAAATTATTTAAGATTAAAACAATAATTTGATAAAATGATATTTATTACATGTAACAATGATAATATCAACAGCGTACAATGCTACATATTAACCGAACACAATGTAGAAAATAAATAAACAATTAACAATCCATTAACAAAGAATTCGTTGAGCCCTAAATTCATTAACAAAGAAACAATTCATGAACCCTAAATTCATGTTTACTGAGAGAGAATAGTGCATAAAAAAGAAACAACAGAGATTTGCTAGAAATATTGTTCTATATTCACCAAACTCCACCCAGCTGTTGCCATTGCTGCCATCTCCACTATTGCCGCCGCCGCAACACCGTGACCTCTCACCCTCCATCTCAATTTAAAGACTCGTCAGCAGCAGCTAGACTCGGATTCGGCCGGAGGAGGCACGCGTAGGGCTTTGTACGTGCGCACGCAGCAGGAGAACATACTCGCCGCCGTCAACCCTTGCATCGCCCCTCATCGCTGCTACTTCTGCGAGTCGTTGGGAGGACTAGCGCTGTTCGTCGTCTCCTCGCCTGAGAAGACTGAAATCGAAATCCACGCCGCGACAGTGGTGGTGCAGCCTCAGACGCAGCCACAACCGACCGTGGAAGGGATTTTATTTCTTCTTTGCAGGAGGGAGGATTTGAAATGATGAGAAGGGTTTTTTTTAATTCACGTTGGAGTAGTAATTCAATAAATAAAAAAGAATTTGGAAAGATATGTTTAATATTTGATTTAGCATGAAATTAGGTAACTGCCTATTATATAAAATCTACCAAAAATTAACATAATATTTTCTTCCCATAACACCCTTTCAATTAAATAAATAAAAAAATATACCTGCCACGTGTCATTAATTCAGCCATCAGATCAATAAAATGGACGTTCGGATCTTAGGTCACTGTTCATTCATGGTATTTAGTTCGGATTTGAACACAACTCTCTCTCTCTATATATATATATCATATGTTATTAAAATAATTCAAATGTTGCAATTATAATCGCTCAATCAACCTAATAATTTGAATCTCATACACATTTGTTATTATTTCTTAAAAGAATTTAAAAAAAACTAAAATACTATAAGTCGCTCAAAGTTTATAAATCTCACTTGAAAAATAATTTCTATTACTTTTTAAAAATGAGAATAGGAATTAGTTTAGGAAACATTTCATATCGCTTTCAATTTTCCCTTTCCCTCTCTAGTAAAAAAAAAAAAAAGAAGAAGAGAGAAGATAGATGAGACATGGACTTAAATTTCCTACTTTCAGATTTCTATGAATTAAACTCTATCTCTATATATGTATGGAATTAGTCATATGCTCTTAATTAAGGTGAATATGTTAACTAAGAACAAATACTTCCCTTTGATTTCAATGAATAGATGACTAAAATTAAGTTTTTTCAAATAGGTGGTTATGCCTTTTAATCGAGACATCTTTGCATTTCAAATATACATAATTATACTAAATAATTAGCGTAATATATTAATTAATAAAACATAATATATATGCATAAATAATCACATATAGCTGGTTATTATGAGATTTAATTCATATAAATAAATAAATAAATATATATATATATATATATATATAGAGGAGTAATCATATATGAACCACCTTCCAGATGTGATATGGGAACTAATCTCATTCTTTAATTAACATTTTTGGATGGCTCAGATTTTTATTTTTGTATAATTAGTTATTTCTTTTTTTAGTTTTTTAGGGTATTTTGGGCACATTAGTTTTACTAATTATTTGTTACCATAACTAATTGCATAATTTTCTCTCCCTTTTTTTGTTAAATCTTTTTATTCCTTAATTAATTTTTTATGTATGTTTTGTTTCCTTTTTTTTTCATCAAACGTAAATCTTTTTGTATATTCATCAAAAAAAAAAAAATTCTGAAATTATAATTTTTTTTCAATTTAAATCACGTTCTTCTATCACATTTATTCTTATTGTCGTGCATTAGTTTTCGTTTCGCCTTTATCGTCATATTATCAGTCTTTATTTTTTGGTTCTTCTTCATCGCCATATTATTTTTCTATCGTCGTAGTTCGTATGTTTTCAGCAGTTATTTCCATGGATAAATATGATGATGGTATTTCTCAAATATTCTTTTTATTGTTTATAAATTTTTTAAGTAATGATTTTTTATTTTTTGCTATGTAATCAGAGTGAGTTTCATATCATTTGATCTTTGTGTATAGTTTAGCCTACGTTTTAGATGTAGTTTTTAAATCTTTCGTTTCTTGAAATTATTTTTTTTTTGTTCATGGAATTATTTTCGTGCATGTTTTTTTCTGCATATTTTTTTCAAAAAATATACAAATTTCTCGCCTGTGAACATGCTAAAATAGAGTGTGTTTGTTGCATATTTTAAATGAGTGTTTTTTTTATATGGTGGTTTGTGTGTTTTTTTATTTTATCATTTAAAGTATATTATGTTACGAATTTTGTAGAATGTAATATTGATTTTGGTATCAATTATATAATTTTCAAAAAATAATTTCTTTTTATGCAATAATATTGTCATTTATATGTACATTTTTAAACTAATAATGTCTTCTTAAATCTGCATTATGCAGTAGTATTAATAATTTCACAACTTTTTTTTTTATCATCAATTCTTCATGTTAATTGATATTGTCACGTAAACTTTCCTTTAGTTTATTATTGCATCTTTTAAAGTATTGTTGGTATGCGTAAATTACATTGCATTTTTTAATTTATTTTTAAGTTATTTTTCAATTCATTTATTACACCGTTCTAAATATTTTTTAATTTATGCATACATTTGTATTATGTAATAGTTATTTTTAAGTCGTTCTTTTGTTTTTAGTCATCATGTATTCACGTTAAATACAATAAACCAAATAACAAATATTATTAATGTAAATATTGTTCTTGATACCTTAAAATTAATGCGTATTAAAATATATTAAATAAGCTCCATTGTAAGCAGACTTGAGTTCAATCATTCAACAAACTGAAGTGATGTGTCGCAAAATACATAGATAAAATACAGATTTAATCTGTAGCCAACCAAAAAAATATAGTTTCAAAGTAACTTCATGAATTAACCCCTAAAATTTTCTAAGTATGAGTCCATGTCAAATTCCCTAGCCTTGCAATTCTTCCGGAAAAACTTGGGTGCTGTTTTGGCAACCTTTTCACTTATTTTGTTGCAGTCTGCTTCCAGAAGTTTTCTGCAAATTACCATCTTTTTATGCTTCTGAGCATTTTTGTTGGACTGACTTAGATTGTTGTCCCATTCTTCTGCTCTTTGTCCCATGATTGTTTACATGTGCAACATGGCAAAAACACCACAATCAATATGATTAGTTGTTGTTCTCTACCTCATCTTCATTCTTTCAATTCTGGCATTTCCCATAATTTTTCCTCTATCCTTCAGAGTTTTTCAATTCAAATAATCAACAAATAGTTTAACCTGCCATTGTAGAGAAAATGAAATCAGAAATAGCACATATTTTTGTGTTCATTACTTAATGACACAAATATTAAAACACTTTTTAATAAAATCATATACACACGACAATGAATTTTTTAAATATGCACTATTGCAACACGTAGAATGAATAAATATATTACTAAATTTGGAATTTAATTTGCAGTTAATTGAGTATATTTCTGTAAATATGCAATAAATCTGGTAAAATATTGCACAAATATAAATATAATTATGCATTTCGTTTTTTATTTTCAAATTACAATAAAAAGTATGTTAAACGTGCAATAAATTGACAATAAAGTTGCATAACATTTTTATGTCATATGCCATTACGAAAATACTAATATCAAATAAGGGTTATGCAATATATGAACACGAAATATGCAAAAAAAAGTATAATAAATCGCACATAAACGACTATTCAGAAAATCAAATGAATGTATAGATAAATTAATTCAGAACAAATGTTAAGAATGTTAAGACCATTACAAAAATATATGTACATTAAGTGCTTAAAGTGAATAGTACTGCAGATGTCGTGTACAAATGTGCACAAAATAAAGAAAACTATTGCAGAAATAGAATTCTTCTTACGCAACTCATTTTGAATTCTTAGGTGATTTGGAAAAAAAATTCATATGTGCAAATAATTAACAGAAAAATAACACAAAATGTTTAATTTATTTGTCAGCAGGGAATGAAACTACAAGTAAACCTAAATTTATTATACAATAACAGCACATTCCAAATTTTGTGGATCGAATCTCACAACCACGTACTACATTGACTATTCAATACAGTGTTTCATACAAAATTGACAATTTAAGAAGAACATTAACATGTAGCCCATTGACTATTATGTCCAATAACATGGTCAATATTATTATACAGGTATAAAATCTGTGAAAACCGCACTAAAGGATTCAATTTTTCAAAAAACCCATGGTAGATCATGATGTTGCTGAATTATATATCACGAAACATATTAAATCGGAAACACTGTGAAAAAATAAAAAATGATTTTACCTTATAACTCCTCGTTTGCTCGATGACCTTCGCAGTTGCCGGTGTATTTTTGCAGTAGAATCTAACTGCCAAAATCAGGGTATTTACCCACAAAAAAAAAGAGTCAAAAATAAAAATTATTGAAACAAAACATGAATATATCATGGGGGTCTGTACATTCAGCGATTTCAATACCTAAACAAAATTGTTCAAACTCTCGATTAAAAGTTTTATTCAAAATTTTCGCGAACAAAAAAAAATCAAAAAACGGTTCGAAATCGCTCTAGATGTTGATGATTCTTGAAAACAATGCCGAATATTCAATGAAGAACTACAAAAAAAACTTACCAGACTAATGGTGAACTAGAAAACTTCTCTGGACGGCGATGAAGATTCGATGTACTGCGAGAATCGCTTCTTCCTGGAGAGACGAAGTGAGATTAAAAAATGATAGCAATAAATGTTGTTGGTGAAAGTAATAAATGAATTTAGAAAAGATTTGATTTTTATTAAAACTGCCTTAATCAATCATTAATTGCCCCGAAATTTAAGCAGTCAAAATCGTGGGTAAGTTAAATGTTGCGCAACATTTACCGAAAGACCCTTTTATGCAACTTATTTCTTCTATTATAGCAGCGAAATTTTTTTACTCTAAATTAAATCTGTAGCGTCCAATTTCTTAATCAAAGGATAATATCAAGTCTTATATCTCATCTAAGAGGTGGTTTCCACCATAGTGCACCCCTATATATATATATATATATATATAGAGAGAGAGAGAGGTGATCATATCACAAGTCTATTTTAGATAGTAGAAGAGAATAAATCCTGTCCTTTAATTTGATGAAATAAGTGGTCCAAATTGATTCCTAAATTTTAAATTTAACTTTTATTTTTATTTTTAATTATAATTAAGGGCATTTATGTAAGTTAAACATGAGGGACCACAATAAATTTAATAATCTCTTTCCTATCAAACACACAAGTTTTGCTTCTACATATTTTCATTCATCTAATTTCATTATAAAACTTTAAATAATCATATCTCATTCAATTTATATTATTTTTTCACGTACAATATATCAAATTAAAGATAATTTAATAATCATTCAAACGAAATCACTATTGCATATGTTTTAAATAAGATAATCGTAGCAAAAATAAGATACTGCAACTATACAGACGTATATAATGCATATTTACAAGCTTATATAATGCAACTTACATCTAAAAAAAATCTATATTCTGCAAAAATTTGATAGTCCCATCAAACATAATGCAACTAAAATGAGTTATATAATGCAAATATACAGACTTATAAATTAAATGCAACTTAAAGGTGGTCTGATGAATTTTAATTATTGACAAACGAAATATTAATCAACGAAACAGAGCATGAATCCAAATATTTCATACAACCACCTACCAACAACGAAACACCCAATTGCATTACAACTTCTCTTTCCTCTGCTAGCTCGTACTCGTCGTCTCTTTGAGGAAATCGAAGAAGTCATTACCTAAATAAGAAGAAGATGATGGATTCAAAACTCAAATTCATCATACCACCTTTAGGTTGCATTATATAAACCTGCAAAAATGCATTATTTAGGCCTATAGATTTGCATGATTATTTATGAGGTAATTGATATTTTGACAACATTTTTTTATTTTCTGATTTAAGTTGCATTATATAAGCCTGTACATTTGCATTATATAGACCGGTTCAGTTGCATTATGTTTGATAGGGCTATAAGATTTTGGCAAACATATGCAATATGGATTTCATTTGAAAGATAATAAAATGATCTTTAATTTGATATATGACATGCAAAAAAATAATTTAAATTGAGTGAGCTATGATTATTTAAAGTTCTATAGCAATGTTGAAGGTGAGAGAATAAAATTAATAACAAATAAACGTGTCTTAATAGTGAGAAAATAAATTATGTGGCCCCCTCATATTTAGAAAAATTAAATAATATTTAAGATGTGGTCCCCTATTAAGGGATTTGAATTTAATTCATGGTAGAGTGCGCATTATGTCATTAATACTATGCAACTAAATTTAGGTCGTTGATGCAACTTTATAATTTTGGGCTAAAATTAAATATCAACCGTCTGCAGGCCTCATTAGATGGACTGGATTCATTTTCTTCTCCCATCTAAAGGACCACTTGTAAGATTAACACACAACTATATATATATATATATATATATTATATTAATTAGATTTAATATAGGGAGTTGATCTAAAAAATCAATGATTAAGATTAATTTTTTCAAAGTCACAATAAAAATAATGTTTAATTTTTTAATCATTAATGTTTATAATCTCAATCATTAATACTACTAAATCAATTGTTAAAATTCATTCATATATAATACAAGTATAATTTTGACATTTGATCCCATCTCAAATTAATACTCCCTCCGTCCCATTAGATTAGACGCGTTTCCGTTTATTAGACACGTTTCCTTTTTTGGCAAAAAATTAACAAAACATAATCTAAATTAACAACACTTAAATTTACTACCCTACCCCCAAATATTCTTGAATTTCCCACCCTACCCCTGTCAAACCCTAAATTCATTATCTCTCAAATCAGATTTCATTTCCTACGAACCATCGCTGCTCTCTCCTAGCGAACCCACGACCTCCCCTCTCACCACTGCTCCCACCGTCCGATCCAGCCACCGCTGCCTCTCGCCCAGCACCACCGCCGCCGCCTCTCGCCGGCCCTTTCCATCGCCCAGCACCACCGCCTCTCGCAAATCGCCCAGCCCACCGTCGCCCATCGCCCACCAGTAAATTTAGTTTTTGCAAACATATCAGTAAATTTAGTTTTTGTAAAAAAGAAAAAAAAAGAATGCGCGCGGGCCACAGCAGTGTAGTTATACGTCAAATTAAATAATTAATTACAAGAGTTCGTATTTATATTTTGTTTCTCAGTATCCTTATTATTTAGGAGAATTTCCACTTTCTGTAAAATCCATCCTACCAAAATCATGGAGAAATGTTGCTTTGCCTATGCTCTTTTTATCCTGTTACTAAATATCATAACACCCTGCTTCTGCACTGCAATTCTCAGTTCTGCCACCGACAAGCATGCTCTCCTTTCCCTCAAAAACTCACTCATATCCAACCCGCGTCATATCTTGATCCGGAGCTGGTCCGAAAACTCATCATCATCTGTTCGTGATTGGGTTGGTGTGTCGTGCGGCATCAAGCACCGCAGGTCACCGCCCTCAACCTCTCCGGTTACGACCTCGCCGGAACTCTTCCACCGCACCTGGGAAACCTCACGTTTCTCAGATATTTAGACATCAGCTACAATGCTTTCGCGGGATCCTTACCTCTCGAGCTCTCCAATTTGCGTCGTTTGAAGGTTATGAATGCGTCAGTGAATTCGTTCATTGGAGAATTGCCGAGATTGCCGCAAGTGGAGCAACTCATTCTGTCCAACAACAGTTTCTCGGGTTCAATGCATCCGTCTTTGTTCAACAATTCCAAGCTACGGGTATTACGTTTGGGTCACAATTCAGTTTCTGGGGATATTCCAAAGGAGGTCGCAAATGCTTCTTCCCTTGAAATATTAACGTTTACCAATAATAGCCTCACGGGTAGTCTCCCAAGCGACATGTGCAATAATCTCCAAAACCTGAACATACTTTCTCTTGCGTTCAACCAACTTGGTGGGGAAATCCCATCAAATATAGGGAGATGCACACACCTTGAGCAGCTGTATTTATCCTACAATAATTTCAGTGGCAACATCCCCACTGAGATTGGGAGTTTGAGATTGCTCACAATATTGCATCTGCACAGTAATGATTTCCGAGGTATGACTTGTAATATACTGATTTTATATTAATGATTGCTCAAGTTTGGTTGTGATGAGAAAAATAATAATTTCAGGAAGAATTCCACCATCTGTGTTCAACCTTTCTTCATTGACAGTCTTGAGCATTTCTTACAATAGTTTATCTGGAAGTATCCCAACTGTGCTCAATCTGCCAAAGCTTCAGGAATTGTATCTCAATCATAACAAGTTGACGGGAAATATTCCATCTTCAATTTTCAACATTTCTTCATTGACACTCTTGAGCGTCTCCAACAATAGTTTATGTGGAAGCATCCTAACTGTGCTCAATCTGCCAAAACTTGAGCAGCTGTATTTATCCTACAATAATTTCAGTGGAAACATCCCCACTGAGATTGGGAGTTGGAGATTGCTCACAATATTGCATCTGCACAGTAATGATTTCCGAGGTATGACTTGTAATATACTGATTTTATATTAATGATTGCTCAAGTTTGGTTGTGATGAGAAAAATAATAATTTCAGGAAGAATTCCGCCATCTGTGTTCAACCTTTCTTCATTGACAGTTTTGAGCATCTCTTACAATAGTTTATCTGGAAGTATCCCAACTGTGCTCAATCTGCCAAAGCTTCAGAAGTTGTATCTCGACAAGAAAAAGTTGACGGGAAATATTCCATCTTCAATCTTCAACATTTCTTCATTGACATCGTGGGAATTAAGCGATAATAGTCTGTCAGGTGTGGATACATATCTCGCCACAATATATCCAAGTTTTAATTTTACTCTTATATTCTTCCTAGGAATTCATTAATTAAATGTGAAATAATTATCCATATTATATGTTAATGTATGATAGGGGAATTACCACAGTAGATTGGTACTCTGCCAAGCTTGGAGTGGTTTTCGCTGTTCAATAATTCCTTGTCTGGCTCCATCCCATCTTCCATATTCAACTTATCAACCTTGAAGAATCTATCTCTTTCATTCAATGAGTTTTCAGGTAGTCTTCCTTGGGACTTGGGGAATTCACTTTTCAATCTTGAGCAGCTTCTTTTAGTTTATAACAGATTTAGTGGCCCCATTCCGACCTCTCTCGCAAATGCTTCTAAACTTGTTATCATGGACATGGAACGCAACTCCTTCAGCGGCTCGGTACCCAATTTTGGTAATTTAAGACTCTTACAACAGCTTCGAATTTGGGGAAATAATTTATATGGTGCAGAATCCCCCACTCATGAGCTGGGATTTCTCTCTTCATTATCTAATTGTCGATATTTAGAAATTTTGCAAGTAGGAAATAATCCACTGAATGGCATTCTTCCCAATTCAATTGGGAATTTCTCCACTTCTCTTCTCTATTTCATTGCATCAAACAGCGGTATCAAAGGAGTTATTCCTTCTACTATTGGAAATTTAAGTAGTTTGATAAGTTTGTATTTGGATGGGAATCAGATTACTGGGATCATTCCACCAGCAATTGGGAAACTGAAGCGACTCCAAGTACTTGATTTTAGCGACAATCAATTGGAAGGATCGATCCCCATTGCTATTTGTGAATTGAGTCATTTGGGGGAGTTGTTCTTTGGTGGTAACCTGCTGATAGATCCCATACCAGATTGTTTGGGTACAATTGTATCTTTAAGAATTATCTTCTTGAACTCAAACAAATTGAATTCCACTATGCCTTCCAACTTGTGGAATCTTAGAGACCTTATGATGTTAAACTTCTCCTCAAATTATTTGATTGGCCAAATAACATCTCAAGTTGGAGATTTAAAAGTGCTCAACTATCTAGATTTATCCTTCAATAAATTCTCAGGTGATATACCAGACACAATTGATAGTTGTGAGTCTTTAGAATTCCTGAACTTGTCAAATAATGAATTTAGTGGAGTTATTCCCCAATCTTTGGGGAATCTTAGAAGCTTGAGCGCATTGGATTTGTCTAACAATAATCTTTCTGGATTGCTGCCAAAGTCCATAGCAAATATTAATTCTCTTGTGGATTTTAATGTGTCTTGCAATAACTTGGAAGGAGAGATCCCAAATGAAGGTTGTTATGCTAACTTCACTGCTCAATCATTTGTTAACAACTCTGGTCTTTGCGGTTTGGCAAAATTTCAAGTGCAATCTTGCTCGAAAAACCATGGAGGACCAAGGATGAAGTTATTTGTCCAACTAACGAAGTATATAGTGCCATCGTTGATTTTAGTTGTCATTTTGGTGATCTTTGTTGTGCTCATGCTCACTAAAAGAAAGAATCAGAAAAAGGAATTACCCTCCCCTATTAATATTTTGGAAGTTATTGAGTGGAGAAGGATTTCATACATTGAACTTGAACGAGGAACAAATTCTTTTGATGAGGCTAACCTTCTTGGAAAAGGAGGTTTTGGTTCTGTCTTCCATGCCACACTTTGTGATGGATTAAAAGTTGCAGTAAAAGTGTTCCACTTGCAAATGGAAAGTGCTGCACAAAGCTTTGATACTGAAAGTAAGCTTTTGAGCACGATTCGACATAGAAACATCGTTCATGTTATTGGATGTTGCAGTAATATGGAGTTCAAGGCTTTGATTCCTGAATACATGCCAAATGGGAGCTTGGAGAAATGGTTATATTCTCACAACTATTGTTTGGATCTAATCCAGAGGGTTGAAATAGCTCTAGATGTTGCATTAGCTTTGGAATATCTTCACCATGGTATACATACCCCGTCGTGCACTGTGATGTAAAACCAAGCAATGTCTTACTTGATGAAGATATGACAGCTCGAGTCGGTGACTTCGGTATTGCCAAGCTTTTCGACCAAGGTGAGGTTGTCGTTCAAACTTAAACCTTTGGGAACTATCGGTTATGCAGCACCAGGTAAGATTTCCTACTTTTTCTAATATTCATAAACTGTTTCTATTGTCCATGGATACTAACAAACAGGCAATGTGAATAGAGTATGGGTCGGAAGGAAAGGTGTCCACCAACGGAGATGTATATAGTTATGGAATAATGTTGCTGGAGATGTTTACGAGGAAAAAACCAACTGATGATATGTTTATGGGAGAAATTAGCTTGAAGAGATGGGTGGAAGAAGCTTTCCAAAAAAATGCGGTGAGTGAAGTTGCAGACCCTCATTTGATAGCAAGAGAAGATCCACATTTTTCGGCAAATGAGGAGTGTATTTCATCTGTGTTTGAATTGGCAATAAATTGTGTGGCCTTTTCGCCCTATGAAAGAAGAAGCATGATTGAAGTAGTGGCCACCCTCAAAAAGATCAAAGCACGAGACGACGAAGCCGAAGAGAATAGGCCAACATCGATGAATACAGATATAGCTGCACTTATCATTGATTGATGGTTGCAATTTAATTAAACTTGTAGCTGATGATTTTTACTCTTGACTTGAAACTTTTAGTTTGTCTTGTTTTGCTTGTGCTTGAAATTTTATTGCCATTCAGTTTATTGCTTCAGCTGTTGCTATATGCCATTCATTTGTGGATACTAAAATGTTTACTTTTTACGTGCATTGTTCAGTTTTTAATGCATAATCAAATAATCGGATTTCATTGTAGTGATAATTAAAGACTGTATCTTGCGTTAGACATCGCTCCCTTAGTTTGCAGGAGTTTTCTTCTACTCTGAGTACTGAGAACTCAATAACTTAGTAGAAGTTTTCTTCTAATCTCTGAAATTATTCTGTTTGGGTGTATGGACAATCTGAATAAAAAGAATAGCATATGATCTCCCTGTTGGTTGATTTCTATTCTTTACTCATTTTGCCTGTCAATAGAAAATATCAAATTAGTGTCTGGACTTAAAACTCTGCAGAAAGGGACAGTGTATCCGTGCAGGAGTTCCTTGGTAATATGGAAGCAGCTCACTCCCTTTGGGCTGGATCTTCAGAGGAGTTGGAGTGTGCAGGTGAAGTGAGTATCATTTTCTTAGATTTCTATTAACATTGGGAATTTCCTTTTAGATGATCATGTTGGTTTTTTCAAGATTTTTTTCTCTTGGTTGTATAACATATAAGATGGATTGTTTTGCAGATAGATTTGTTTCTTAGCTTTACCTTGTTGAATTATCTACCATGTTGAAGTAATTAAACACTAGCTTGTATTGAGTACATTGTTTTTTAACTGGTGGAAAATTGTTATTGTTAATCTACTTTTTGCTATCCTTTTTTAAGACAAAACAACCCTATAATTAGGGGTGGCAATTTTTCATCCGATCCGATAATCCGACACAAATCCGCACGATAATAATGAATATGGATTGAGGCTTATCGGATATGGATCCTTATCGGATCGATACGATAAGGACACGAAAATTTCGGATCGGGTTCGGATTGGATACGGATCGGATTGGATAATCTATTAAACGGATCGGATTCGGATCGGATACGGATATCCATTAATAAATAAATAAAAATTATTTATTTTTTAAATATACTCCCTCCGTCCCACTTCAATTGTTCACATTTCCTTTTTTGTCCGTCCCATTTAATTGTCCACTTACTTAAAATGGAAAAATAATACCCACTCACTAATAAAATACTAATTTCTTCTATCTCTACTCGCATTGGTTATTGTGCCAAAAGCAAAGTGGACAATTCATATGGGACGGAGGGAGTAATAATTAATTGATTGATTTTGATATATTAGTTTAGATTTACAGTTCTTTCAAAAACTCAAATATCTTTTTTCTTCTTTTCCTTGTTCCATTTTTTTAATTCACCACCAAAATGTATTTATTTATCTATTCATTATATTTTTTAATATTTATTTTCTTCTACTATCAAAATTTAATGACTTTTTTTTTTTTTTTTCTCAACTTCAAGTTTTCAATTAAGTTGTATCAACCGAGTAACTAGCTGGTGAGATCTTAAATTTAAATGTTGATAAAAGTAATATAATCGTCTGAACTCTTGCAATTTCACCAAGATAGATGAAAGGTATTTATTATAATTTATTTTATTTGTTATAAATTTTAAAGTTTTAATTAATATTTCTCTCACTCAAAATTGTAAGTGGAATATTGACAAATAAGGTGAAGGAATGATTATTATTTAGAAATGAGCAATTTCAACCACTAATATTTGAATTTAAGATTGATCTATGTATCTTGGATTGATTGAGGATTTTAGTTCAAATGAATTTGCAGTTTTATTTATTTATCCAGCACAAGATTTGAACAGTCAAATATGAATATTTTGTATTATCTTACCAAATTTTTATTAGATTATAAGTGTGTTTATTGAAATGGATTCTTATTGAATTAATCCGATTTGGGTTCTTATCGGATCTTTATCAGATTGGATACTTATTGGATCCTTAACGGATACGGATCGGATTCGTGCGGATACGGATTTGAGCTAAACGGATCGGATACGGATACGGATTTTGATTTTTCTTAACGGATCGGATACGGATTTGGCCTTAACGGATCGGATTGATAACGGATTAACACGATAAGGATCCGATCCGCACGAATTGTCGCCCCTACCTATAATAATATCTACAAATTAATTACCACAAGCCCTACAATAATCCATTATTAATTAAGTAAACAAAACACACAGTTGTTACTATTTCAACCTTTTTTTATTTTTTTTCCTTTTTACTTATTTATTTATTTGTAAACTGCTGCCGTCCTACAGTTTCTAGGAAATTAACAACTCTTCACTAGGGTTAGAAATAAATTAAAAATATATATAAACATATAATTCTCAATATACATTAGCCTCTTAAGAATTCTTTTTATAAAAACTAAATTTGTAGGGTTAGTTTCACAAAGATATCATTTTCGATTCAATAATGCCCCCAACTGTTTAGATATAATACAATAAAATGCATGTGTTTCAAAATAGAATCATATATTTAAAAATATTTTAATAATGAAGTTATATAAAAAAAAAATTCCAATGAAAAATCTTTAAATTGATGAGAAGTTTCCTTCATACGGGTGAAAGGGTCCACGGGTATACTTTATCTCGTGCCTTCCACATGCGGACAAACGCCATGGTTGGCTGAGAGGTGCTGATGCCTTTGTCTCGACGTTTTTAGTTCCAATCTTACTATTATTTCCCTCAAAACATTCTTCGATTATATATATATAAATATAAATTATCCCATGCTCGGAGCGCAGTCGACTAGGTAATCTTGGAAGCACAAATTAAGCTTAGCCAAGATATCGGATGATTTGAGTTGGCCCGTCGGACCGATAATAAATTATTCAAGTTGATCATGGTTTTAATCATCTCACTAGGGCAATTTATAAGAATAGTGAGTCATGCCAAATTGCGTTTCAATTTTTAGGTAATCTGTTGATTGTCTTGGATTAATTCAGACTTTTAAATTCGATTAAATTGGATTGATCTTGACTATAGATATCGTATGATTAAACATCAGTTTTCAATTTCATCGATCTGTCTATAATGTATTGTTGCTCTATAAAAACATCATAATCGAAATAATGTTGAACTCAATACCCAAGAATTATGAACATCTTACAGACGCGATGTTTGTTTGGTAGAGAAACTACCATCTCACTCGAAGAAGTACAATCTGCACTCAGAGCGAGGGAACTGCAGAAAAGACGATGGCAGCTTCAAAATCCTCACAGAAGTCGGGTACATTCCTCAATTAAAAAGGGAATTCATGTCTTTGTCCATGTTGGAGTCTAAAGGGTGTAGGTTTATATATGAAAATGGCATAATGTGTGTTATGAGGGGCACTAATCTGATTATGTAGGGGGTGAGAAAACAATGTATTATCTGAACGGAACAACATTAGTATCAGGCGAATCACATTTATGAAGTAATGATGAATCTGAATTGTGGCATCAAAGGTTAGGGCATTTAAGTGATAAAGGGTTAAATGAGCTGAGAAAACAGGGAAAGTTGAAGGGCTCATGTGGTTTCAAAATACAAAGCTGTGAATTTTGTATTTAAGTAAGTGTAAGAAGCAAACTTATGGAAAGGGGGTTCATTGTAGCAAAACCACATTAGACTACTGTTTCTCAGATTTATGGGGACCTTCGAGGGTTTGAGAGTAGTGGTAGTTTCGGTTGGATTTTCACGATTTTGAACAGTCACTCTTGGTGGGATCCAACCATCAAGAACAGCAGCTCATGCTCGTTCATCTATGGACTTGATGAACATCCTCATGTGCGACTTCCACATAGGATAATTGTTTCCATTGCTCTCCAGGATTGGAGGGCGGCCCGTTTGGTTCGATGGATCCAACATTGTAAACTGCACAACAAGATCTTGCTACTGAGTGTGTCAAGCAGCGGCTCGTGATGCCAATTGATAGAATTTGTGCCCAAGTTTACGTCAAACACTGCAATGTTAGACTATAATGTTGGAATTAGAGATAAGTACAGCGGATAATTTTCTAGGTAATATTGCTATTCCCAGGGAGCCTTTCGGCCTTAAAATAGTTTCACTATATAAAATTGAATTTTACACAGAGAAACAAAATAAAGAAATAGTTCGAATTATTCTTGGTTCACTCCCTTGAATAATTCTCACTCTACATAGACACTAAGATAGCACCCATGAACAAACCGTACAAACAATCTACGCACAAGGTAAACTTGTAACTCCTCTACTGTTGGAAACTCTCCGGAGATGGATTATGTCAACAGGAAATAGCTTGTGATAGAATGATATGGACGGAGAAGGCTCGATATGATCTTGAAGGTTTGTTGCTCAAATGTGTAGTATGATCGCTCAACATTTCTTCAAGCTCTTCGTGCCCTTTTATTCTTGCTTGGAATCCACAGCTTCGTACCCACTACTCCACTTCCTGGACGTGCTGCACGAAGCTAACCCACTAGACCAATGTAACCTTCGCCACTAACTCACGTTGAGAGGTTATAAGTAGTGGAGGCATTCCCTATTTATTTAGAAACAAATAACACAATAATATAATATAAAATATGGTTAGAAATAAATAAATACCCGTTCCCTAATTAATAGGAACTGAAAAGACGTGGAGATCTAGGGTTACAACCAATCCCTAAAATTTAGGAGTTTGTTGCAACCGTTTACAGGAAGGGTAAGATAAACAACGTAGTGTCAAAGTCATGTTCAAGTCTAACATCGCGATGTTCAAACATCCCAATGTTGAACTTACAAAAACTTTGACACTCTCAATTTTTGATAAGGTTGGAGATGACTTTATAGTTTATATGATAAGGTTAACATACCCATGAGCCTTGGCAATCCCCAAAACTTAGACCACAATTATTAACACATCATTTTTCCAATCCGTGGCACTAGCAAACAAATTATCAAGACTTCAAAAAGCTAGTCGTCTATACAATCCAAACTCAATATTAAATTATTTAGAAAGTATTTGCCTGCAAAGTCACAATCTAATTTTGTTTTTAATCTCAATTTCTCATAATGTCAAGATTTTTTTTATTTTTGTCCTTAAAAGATATAAATGGCAAATAAATCAAAATCTCATTTGATTTTCTTTTATCACAAACCAAGACAGACGGACCATAGAAGTCATTGTATCAAATGTTACATACATATATTTTGTTTTAATCAACTTATATAAGTAATTGAATTATTTCTTTGATTTGATTAATTAGGACATGGTTTAGGGGATAAGAGATTATGTAATCAAGTATGCTAGTATATTATCCACCAATAAATGCCATACATGAATATATTAAAATTGGTCGGTCTAGTCCATGCAATTGAAAGCATGAATAAATTTTACTGAGTAATCGAAGAAATCTTTATGGAGGTCCATATTGACAAGTGCTGAAGAATGAAAATGAAAATTCTAAGAATATATTTCTAGGTATCAATAAATAAGGAATAAAAATGCTTATATTATACTTCAAAATATATTAATTAAATACATGGGGAAAGAACACTCTAACTCAGAGATTTGAATGACCATATATCTATTTTCAGGTTATTTGGTAGGTTGAGTGTAATTTTATTATTGTGTTGTTTAATTTATTTTGTGTATTGTAATGTAGTTTTATTATCGATTTTTTGTGTATTTTTTATGTTTTAACATAATTTTATTCTTGAGATATTTTGATATATTTTAATATAATTTTAGTATAAATTTCTAATTTTAACTAGTTTACTTTGTGTGTGATGCGCAGCTTATATATATTTATATTAATAATTTATTATTAAAATATATATTAATTTTATTTTTATGGATTTGTATATGCGTAATATTAAAATTCGATTAGTTAAAGTTAAAGTGCTTCAAATTAGTGAACTAATCTCAATTGGATTTTGCTTTTCTGATAATTCTTAAATGTAAATAAGCATAATTCACAAATAATCTAATTTAATTATATAAAAATTAAATTTATTTATGAAGGTTTTGGGAGCTCCGGTTGAAACCAAATCGAAAACCCCTCAACCTGAACAAAATTGAACATATAATTTAGTTTGAGAATTTTAGACCGAACCGAAATGATTTGTTCGGCCAAACCAAAATCGCCCTGGTTTGCAGTTCAATTTTGCTCACCCTATTTTTTATGCAGTATCCCTTCTCTTCTTTCTCTACTATAATTTTAAAACTCACCATAATACAAATTTTATGAAAAATACTATAATTATATAAATTAGATTTTATGGCCTCAAAATTAAACAAATTAGTCTATAAATTTATCTTTTTAAAAAAAATTTGGGAACACAATTTTAATGGGTAGCGGGTGTCTCTCTTGTCCTAGAACTCAAGACTTAGAGACAAAGCATTCTAACCACTATGATCCGAGGTCGGTGAAAAAATTATTGGTTCCAAATCAGAGTTATAACTTACCGAAACAATTAAGTGATTAATCGGGTTAGCCCGGTTCAATTATCCGGTAACTCATCAAGAGTTAGTTGTTAGTAAAAAATAACTCACGTCGAAATTTTACCCAAATTAAACCCGAGTTAATCAAACGAAGCCGCCAATTATTCAATAATCAAACGATTAGAAACTTCATTTTTTTAGAAATAAATCAAATTACAAAAATGGTCAGCCTTCCCCAACTCTATAGATATTTTTTTTTTTTTTTGGGGGGGGGGGGAAATTTTTTGGGTGAGGGATTTTGCTTTTAGGTATATATAGATTACATAAATAATTATTAGTAAATTATGATTTTATAATTTAAATAAGTGTTCAATTAATAAAATTATATATTTATTAATAATTAATTATCTAGTTATAATATATTTTATTTAAAAATAATAAAGGGTTCAAATTTGATAAATATATTGTTAGTATTTGAAAAATATAAAAAATTGTGGGATAAGAAATATACTTAGAATATTTTTTTGAATTTGAATTTAGCATATTCAATTAAAAATGGATTACTATTTAATATTATACTTATCATACTTTACATTTGAATTGGGTGTTTTCAATTGAAAATAGTCTTTCAATCTACATCCCCTTGAACTACGGCATTCTCCAAAATTTAGACCACAATTGTCGCTTCATCTTACACATCCATGCATGATAGATGACACTTGCAGACATGATTACCAAAGTCTTGAAATAACAAGTCATCTACACAAATCCAAACTTTGTAGAATTATTTGGAAAATATTTGAGGACAAGTCTCCATCTCACAAAGTATTTTGGTTTTTAATATCAATTTCTCTATTACTGTCGTGCTCCTTCATATAAAGTATTTTGATTTTTAATACTCCCTCCGTCCCACCTCAATTGTCCCACTTTCCTTTTTCGTCCGTCCCACCTCAATTGTCCCATTACTTAAAAAGGCAACTTTTTCACACTCAACAATAAAATATTAATTCCACTCAACTTACTTTACACTCACACTCCTTGGTTATTGTGCCCGGTCAACCCGGGACAATTCAGCGGGGACGGAGGGAGTATCAATTTCTCTATCACAGTTGTGTTCCTTGATACATATTCAAGATTTTTAATACTTTTGTGTTTAAAAGATCAAAATGGCACAAAATTAATTTTATCTTCTTTTTATTAAAATGAAAAATGGATGGAATTGACCCATTGTCTCGATGTAATATACTTAAAGGAAATTGTGTGATAGATTATTAATGGCCCTTCATTGTGTGGATAGAAATTTGTGTATTTTTCTATCTTTTGTGTATTTTATACATTTTGAAAAATACATATCCTACGTCATCAAATTAATTCAAATGTTGCAATTATAATCGTTCAATCAACCTAATAATTTGACTCTCTTACAAATTTGCTACTTTGAGTTTTACGTCAAATCAAATAATTGCTTAGAGTTGTATTTATATGTTGTTTTTCAGTATCATTATTCAGGCGAATTTGAAAGCCATCCAACCAAATAACTTCATGGAGAATTCTTGGTTTGCCTCTTCTGCTCTTTTTCTGCTGTTGCTGAATAGCATCACACCACTCTGCTTCTGCTTGAGTTCTGCCACAGATGACAAGCATGCTCTCCTTTCCCTTAAAAACTCCCTCCTATCCGACCCGAATCATATCCTGACCCGAAGCTGGTCCCAAAACTCATCATCAGTCTGTGATTGGATTGGTGTGTCGTGCGGCCTGAAGCACCGCAGGGTCACCGCCCTCGATCTCTCCGGCTTCGAGCTTGCCGGAACTCTTCCCCCGCATCTGGGAAACCTCACGTTTCTCAGATATTTAGACATCAGCTACAATGCTTTCGCGGGATCCTTACCTCTGGAGCTCTCCAATTTGCGTCGTTTGAAGGTGATGAATGCGTCAGTGAATTCGTTCATTGGAGATGTTAATATTGGCACAAAAATTAACAATATATCTCTACAGATAAGGTTGATTGATATGTAGCTATCATACAGCAAATATCTCTAGCAGCTGCTACGGATAAATAGGAAATCATAGATAGAGTTTGATACGTGGGAATATATGTAGATATCCCATAGTTTGTAACTCTATATATATTTATAGAGATAGTTTACAGTTTGTACTGAACGCGAAAAGCAAGATACATCAATAAATTGGTGACTCTCCGTGGACGTAGCCGTTGTTGGTGAACCACGTAAATCTGTTTTCTTCTTCTTGTGTTCATTAACGTTTATTTCCGTTGCTTAGAAATTCCTAATTCAAGAATTGGCGCTGTCTGTGGGAACGAAGTTTTTTTTTTTGGGTTTTTGGATAAGAAGCAACGAAAATAATGGCAACCACAAAATTTGAAGCCGAAAAATTCAATGGAAGAATGATTTCGGGCTTTGGCGTATTAAGATGCGAGCTCTCTTAGTACAGCAGGGATTATCCGCTGCATTGAAAGGTGAGAGTGGAAAGCCTACATCAATGGCGGCTGAAGAATGGTCAACGATCATGGAGAAGGCTCACAGCACTTCGATTTTGTGTTTGAGCGATAAAATCCTGCGCGAGGTTTCTCGAGAGACTACGGCTGCAGGTATATGGAAAAAGTTAGAAGATCTGTACCTGACTAAATCGATGGCGAACCGACTGTATATGAAACAGCGATTATATGCGTACAAATTGCTTGATGAAAGGCCGATTGAAGATCAGCTAGAAGAATTCAACAAGGCACTGGATGATCTTGAGAACATAGGAGTCAAGATCGAAGATGAAGACAAGGCAATTTTGTTGTTGAATGCTCTACCCAAATCTTATGAACATCTCAAGGATGCGATGTTGTTCGGTAGAGAAAAATCTATCACCATTGAAGAAGTGCAGTGCGCTCTGCGTGCCAAGGAACTGCAGAAGCAAAATGAGACACAAAGGAATGATTCAGTAGGCGACAGTTTGAATATAAAAGCTGGGGAAAACAAGTTCAAAATTCGTACTTCGAAACTGAGAAAGCCTTTCCAGTTTAACCGCAGCAGCGATCATGAGGAGAAAGATACAAGAAGGTGTTACTACTGCAACAAGGAAGGACACCTAATGAGAGATTGCTACTCATTAAAAAGGGATCAGCCCTCAAAACCTCATGTTAATAGTACTGCAGAAGTTGCTCCAACACTACAAGATGCCGAGTTGCTGAATGTGGTAAGTTCTCATATATCCAATCAATGGATTCTCGACTTGGGATGCACATTCCATATGAGTCCGCATAAACATTGGTTCCAGGATATTGAATATGGTGAATTTGGAACTGTTATGTTAGGCAACAATCAGACTTGCAGCGTAAAGGGTATAGGTAGAATCAAGTTTAAACTATCTGATGGAACTCTGACTCTGTCTGCTGCTGCCTTTAAAATTTCAAGTTCTGTTCCAAAAAACAATTTCCTTTCTTTTTGCTGAATTTTTAATGTTTCCTTGTCACTGGATATTTTGTGATTCAGGGGGAGTTTTATTACAATCCCTGTAATCATTTATTTTGCTTATGCAATGATAGCTTTTTGCTCATGGTTGATCCATCTTTTATTTACTTTTATTATGGTTGAACCATATGGTTTTGTGGCAATGAATGCTATTTTGCTATGGATGATCCATATGGAATGGAAACAGGTTGGATAAGCTTAAGGGGGAGATTGTGAAGTACGAAAATGCGAATATGT